>NW_004624731.1:4724903-4740854 GCF_000247695.1 Heterocephalus glaber
ATAGCTAAAGCTTGGAAATAGCCCAAGTGCCCATCAACTGGAAACTGGTTAAAGAAGATGTGGTTTTTTTTTAATAAAATAGAGTACTACTCAGCCATAAAGAACCAGAAACTAGAGTCATTTATAGCTAAATGGATGCATATTGAGGCCATACTCTTCAGTGAAATAAATAAGACACATATGTGTAAATATCAAATAGCTTCTCTAGTGTGAGAAACTGAGAGTGTAAATAAGGACTAAAAGGATTACTAACTAATAATTGATACTTTGAAATAGGAAAAGGTCCAAGGGGGAGGTGGGAGGGGAAGGGGAAAGGAAAGAATGGAAAGGAAAAATTATGAGAAAAGAAAAAATAATGGAAACGAAGTATGTAAATAGGGACGGGTTTAGGGGTGAAGGGCTCACAGGTAATGGGGAAAAAATGAGAACCAAGATACATCATGTACAGGTACAAGCACCCAAAGATAAATGTAAATGCATTGTATACCTAAAATGTACCAATAAAAGAATTTAAGAAAAAAAAAAAAGAATCAAGGTATGTTACTGTCCTTTACTTACTCCTTAAGATGAATGTAAACTTCATGTATTGCAAACAGGTACTAATAAAATAATTTAAAAAAATTTTAACCAAGAAAAAATAAAAGGAAAAAGAAGGGGAAAAAGAATGAAGTCAGAAAAAACCAAGGAAATAGGACAAAGGAAAATTCCCCAGACCCCCAAAACTAGAGAAGAAGAAAGAGGAAAGGGAAAAAGAAAAGAGAGAGTCCAAAAATAGGAAAAAAATTCTCTCTACTGGTTTTCTTTCTGGGTCCATAATTTTATAGCCCAGAAATACAGTTACTTTTTTTTGCTTAGACTTAGCCTTGTGGTCTGTGCATTTGCAAGGTGCTTCCCCATTCCAAAAGCCATTCTATTTAATTCAGGTTGTGGAAATGTTCACACTGAGACGTGTTCCCTCTCCTGCCAGAGGGTAAGGAAAGCAATTAGCCCCAGATCTGTTCTGGATTCAGGCACTAGAGTGAGGACTTAAGTACTCAATGCTGGCATTTTCAGACCCAGTGCAACTCAAGCTGGGCCTAGTCTCCCACTGTAAATGACAAGTCTTGTGTTTTGCCTGGCTAGAGCTCAAAGCCCTCATGGGATCTCTTTCTAGCACTCTCTCTGTGGCTGTCTCCCATAGCTGTCTCTCATCCAGTCACTATGGGAGAGTAACACTGAGGACCCTGAAGTGAACCCATCCCCAAGCTGTTCTGGGTTCTATATTCAAACAATCAACCCTTTTCCAGAATGGTACCACCAAGTATTCTCCAATAATGTTGCAGGTGCCTTGCTGGGATCCCTATCCAGCTCTTGCCTGGCCAAGTCCCCCTTGGAGTAATACCTCATGCTGTCCCTGCAGATCATAACAACCATGGAGTCCCCTGGAGCCCATGTCTCTGGTCCAGTCCTCCATTGATATTTCTCCCTGGAGCCCTCAGCACTCATCTTGCTTCTGCAGAGCCAGGCTCCCCTCTGCACAAGCCAGGAAAAGTCCATATTCTTTTGTTTCTTTCTCTGTGTGTGGCCTGTCTCTCAAACTTATCTGTAGCTTCTAATTTTCCTGTCAGTTAGTTCCCTTTTCTTTTCTTCCCCAACTTGCTATTTTCCAGTGTCTAGATTTTGGATCTTTGAGATGCTAAATTTTACTGTCCCTTACCACTCCACCATCTTAATTCCTCCTTAAATGATTTATTACACAAATGATTTCAAACCAGGTTTGGAACATTTTTATTTTTTAGTCTGACATTGCTTTTGTCCTTCAACTCACATATTTTTCTCTTGTGTCATCTCTCTTTCTGTTCTACCTCTCACCTTTCTCTCTTTTTCCTCTCTCATTTCTCTTTTGCTTTCCTTTTTCATATATTCTAAATTGAGTGTCCCTTTCCTCCAGGGGAAAAAAAGAACACATTCTATTATCTTCTGAAAAAAAATTTACACTGACTTCATTTTATGTACATTCTGAATTTGTATATGTGCTGCTGAAGCAAGCACCACATTCTGAATTTGAATGTAAGTCATCTTGAAATTTTCTGGTCTAAAAAAATACCTATTTTTCCATAATCTGACATACTGTAAGAAAATGTTCTTCCTCTGTTGAGACTGAGGAACCTAGATCTAGGCCACATCGTAGGCCACACCCTAAAGTGGAGGAAACTGTTGTAGCATCACTCATTCAACACATTTGTACTAAATCCCCATCGTGTGATGTACAATATTCTTGAGAGAAGAAATGTAGCCACGAACAAGACAGATACAAGTCCCTTCCCCAGGGATCTAACATGCTCATGCAGGAGTTGATACTATAACACTATTATAGAGAAGCCTTGCTCTTGCTAGATGATATTGAGAAATTTTGTCTGAGAAAGGAATGAGAAGAACTTCTAGAAAAAGCTCATGTCCTCCTTCAGAATCAAGAACGCAGTATTCCCCAAAATCCAAACCAATCACTTAAGGTCTTGGGTGCAGTTTTGAATTCCCATCTCTGGTGTTAGGGATACAGGGCTGAAGGCTACGTCCTAGGCAGAAAGCTGGTGACAGGACAGGTAGAAGGAGGAAGCAAGGGAGAAAGTTGTTCTCTCTGAAGTCCTTTGCTTGTTCTGGGTGTCAGAGAATTAGGGAAAGAAGGACAGAGACTGGGGTAGATAGGGAGAATGTTTGCAGCCACCAGACCTTCCCAGGGATGAGCTCTGAGCCAAATCAAAGCTTTGCCTCAAGAGGTACCAGGTCTTCCCTTTTAATTCATGCATCTGCTTAAAGCCCAGGAGTGCTTACTTTGCCTAAAAAAAGGTCCTTAATATTCCTTAAGGTCCATTTACAGTGTGCCTTCCTAGACATTGTGTCTGCAGCTGTGTACAACCCTTTGTGAGGCCACTGGCCCATGGAGATTCAAGACCTGCATGTGTGAAAAAAAGGAATCTCAGTTCAGCCCATTTATCCTATAAAATAATTTAAGAATAGAAAATTCTTGTGGGAGTGAAATAAATGTATTAGAACTCTGAAAGACCAGGAACCATATAAATGTCCTATAGTAAAATTAAGTGGGCTGTGTTGTATTAACTTTGTGGAATATCAAATTTATTGTAGGGATAGATAGGACCCCCTTGGTAGGGTCAGATAAGGGAAATGGGTCCTCTGGAACTTAGGAGAAAAACAACCTGCATGTTTTGAGAATGTGAACAATAGGCACTCTGAAGTCTTGCTTCTGTAGCATTGCCCACTCTAATTGTTGCTATGTGTACCCAAATTCCTCTACTGGCCCATGAGACCCAAACTACTAGCAACAAACCAACCAACCAGGTAGGGCCACCCCCAGAAAAAGGGACAATCACTTTAACCCTATAAAAACAGAACTGCTGCCCCATACTCAGTGGTTACCCAGCTCTGGGGCCCCGACTCCTCGAGGTGACCTTGTACCTCTTTCTTCTGCAAATAAGCTTTACTCTCACTTTTCACTGTCTTCTGACTTCTCTTCCTCTTTCTATATCAGAGAGACAAGCCTGGGAAATTCAAGTGTGGGCTGGTGACCCCAGACCCACCCAGGGACATGACATATCTTGGGGGCTTGTCCAGGATTGTAAGAAGATCACAAAGACCACAAGATACTGTCTGTGTAACCCAGCCTAAATGGAAGTGAATTCAGGAGGACATTCTGTTCTCTTCTTGTCTCACTTTCTGGAGATCCTCCTGACCACAATCTAAGAAAGTTGAAATGTCTTGGCTGAGACCACTTGGGTGATAGGGCAGGCACCACATTCTGGGAAGGGAGTCCAACCTCATAGTCTAAACAGCAATGTGCAGGGTCTTGGCAACTTATATCGATTTCCAGCTGTCGACAGGAAGTAGATGAGAGTCAATAACTCATCTGGCTGAGTGGAAACTTGTCTGAAGGATCTTGCTATATCAAAGTCTGGCTTGCTACTACTTATGTAACCAGGTCAGGGGATTATACTGATACACTTATGTCAAGAGAACTGGCCTCTTGTCCTGCAACCTGGTATGCATTTGGTCTGGGCTTTATACAGACCTGCCTACTTCTAAAAGCCTGGGATTTTGGTCTGCACCCTGTGAAGGATTTAAATTGACCTGCCTTTTACAAAGGCAGGTTCAGCTAGAATGTCAGACCCCACGGGTGAAGGAAGGGGGAGGTACATACATCATGACCCCCCTACCTGTGCTCATGGGCTCAAGAGCACAGTTTTTTCCAAGCCTTCTCCATACTATATTTTTCAGGGGAAGATTTGCACCTCCTTATGAAATTAGGCTTCCCCACCCCAGAATTGTCTCTTCTGTCATGCCTCTACTGGGGAAAATTGGACATTTGAGGTTAGGCCCTAGCTAGATCCAGCTCACTTCCTCCTCTTCACCTTTCAGTTGTTTTGTCATTTCTTGACCCTTCTTGATGGGTTACCTAGGGATGTTAGATGAGAAATGAGATTTATGAGGGACATTGTGCTATAGAGCCTCTCTTCCTGCTTTATGTGTTGGCTCTCCTTAATATGAATTTTGTGGTTAAGTTTCAAAAGAGACCTGATCAACCTTGTGCAGAACTACATGGGTCCTTTTGGCCTTGTTCCACATACTGACGCTGAATTATACCTAGGCCACTCTCGGATTTGACCTTAATGGCCATGCTTGACCCAGCACAAGAAAGGGACTTTTGGGAACTCCATGTATTTAAGGAGTGGTAAAAGTAGAGGTATTGGAGATGTAAGAAGAAATACTGAGGTCTAGGACTCAGGATAGGCATCAGGCCAGGCTGTGGCTCCAATCCACAAATGAGGAGAGCTCAAATGAATCCTGAAGGTGGTGGGATGAGTCAGTGCAGGAGGAACCTAGGCTGAGATAGGACTCCTGGGGATGGGGAACATCCTACCCATATTTAATAGAGAGATGCCCCCTTCAGGGATGCCCATCACTAGGGTTATTCTCTCAGTTTCCTTTCTTCCCATTTCTCACAGATGGGAACTGGATCCTCAGCTATTCTACCATGTTCACCCCTGGAACGTCTACTCAAACTTTGGAAAGAATTAGATTCCCAAATCTTAAAAAAGGCCTTAGTTTTCTATTGCACTGACACCCGGCCTCAATACCCTCTAGGAGATCAGGAAAAATGGCAAGTGGAGGGAAGGGCTCCCTTAGCTTTAACATCATACATCAATTAGGCTTGTTTTATAAAAAAGAAGGAAAATGAATGAGGTGCCCTATGTCCAACTCTTAACCCTCTGGGACTATCCCAAGTAGGTTTGTCAGTGTTCCCTTGACCCTCACTGTTGGGAGCACTGACATCTGCCCCCTCCCAGGGATCAAATGATAAAGGAAGGTTGGGCCTGTAAGGTCTCAGATGACAAGGGTCCTGCTCCACCCTACTCTGAGTCTGGTCTTAATCCCTGCCAGAAATGTTACCACCTCTCCATTCCAATTTAAAGGAGGAACCAGAACAGCTTCCATTTACTTACTCAGAATTGGGAGAAACAATGAGACCTGGGAAGTTTCACAGACGACCCAGATGAATATAAAAAGCTTTTAAAAGACTAACTTCTCTATTTAGGTTAACCTGGGATGATGTGATTTTTCTCCTTAGTGAGACTTAATCAGGGAGAAAAGCAAAGTTTCAGGTTCAGCTGTTAGAGCTGGCCATGCATACCATGCGGCTCACAGAGAGGCCTGAACAGCAGGGGAGGTGAAGCCTTAGTTTACACCTTGTTTACATACACCAAGGTTTAAATAGGGACCAAGGGTTACCCCTCATCCAAACCTTAATGGGCCTATGAAACACCTCTGGGAGGGCCTGTTTGCACTTCCTCTATTTTTTTTCTTTGTACTGGAGATCGAACTCAGGACCTTGCACCTGCGGGTGGCACCACTGAGCTAAATCCCCACCATTTGCACTTCCTGTATTGCATCAAAGAAGGACTAAAAGGAGGAAGGGTTAAGCCTATTCACTACGCAAAATTAGGACAGATTTATCAAAAGAAAAGAAACCTCTCTCAGTGTTTTTGCAACATCTAAAGGATGCCATGACCAAATATGCCTTAATAAATCTAGACAGTGTCATTGGGGAGGTCCTCATCAAGGATACATTCCTGTTATCTGCCATAAGCTTTTAAAAACTAGTGGCAGACCCAGAAAAAGATTGTCTGAAATTAGATGACTATCTCAAAGAGACCACCAATATCTTCTACAGCAAGGACAGGGAGACCCAACTATTGGAGGCTGATATCCTCTGACTGCCTAGAAAGGGATGTGGCTAGGGCTAAAGATAAAAAGCCAATAGAGACTTGTGCAGTTTCAAAGTATATGGGGGGCAGGGAGGTCAGTGCCTCAGAGTGGGCAAAGACAAGGGCTCTCCAAGCTAGCCATGATTTATTGGGTACACACAATAATTGGAGGGAGCATCAGGTGACTTAGGGGGTGGTGGTGATCCTGTGTTGATGCAAATCTCATGCTGATGAGGGAGGAAAGGAGAGCATTCCCACCTCTGTAGGTGGGATGAGTTGAGCTGATAAGGAATTTGTCCATCCCCAGGTGAAAACTTTCTCTTGTGTATTCTCAAGGAACCAGGGTTCTCAAGGAACCAGGATATCTTCAGCTGATGCTATCTTGCCATTGAGCACTACAGCCTTATGGATCATTGAGGCCTCAGCTGTGACTGGAGGCAAAATGGAGTTACGTTTCAGCATGCCATAGTCAGCTCATGGGCAAGGTGACATTGGGCCTTAGCTATAGTCGTACTTTAATTATGAAATGATTTTTACCCAAAATTTATGTAGAAATGCTCTGACACCCAACAGGAAAAAGAGGGGAGACACAAGGTGTTGGAGGCTGCCCTCTAAGGATTTTTAGGCATTGGGCACTGGACCCAAACTAGACCTTGAGAGACCCCTTTGCTTTTACTGCCTGAGACCTGGACATTTTAAGAAGGAGTGTCCACAACCCAAAAAGGGGAGCACCCCATGGGCAGTGACTCAACAGAGACCTTCTGGGCCTTGTTCTACTTGTCAAAGCAATCACTGGGATAACAAATGTCAAGGATATTCCCAATGAAAGTCCCCCAGGGTTCACTGTTTAGGGCCCTCTTCCTACAGTCCAACCTATGGATTGATTCCAGGGCTGATTTGATAGTGGGTGAGCAGCCCATCAATTTTCTCTTTGATATGGACTCCAGCTTTTCAGTCCTTGCCTTCTCCCCTGGGTTGTAATCCACATGCATCGCTATAGTTCAAGCAATCTCAGGATATCCTATGGAAAGATTCTTTTCCCAGTCTGTGGCTTGTATTTTGGGTGAACTTCACTTTACTCACACTTTCCTAACAATATCTGAATTAAGTGAATAAGTGAATATCCATCCCCACTATTGGGAGATTTGTTATCCAAAGCCCAGGTCCAACTCCTACTCCCCTTGGGATCCAATATTGTGGGCATTTTCTCCCTTCAGGTGATCCAGCTGTGTGGACAGATGGACACATAGTGGGGAGGGCCTTAAAAGCTACACCTGTCCTCATTCACCTTAGGGACCCCATATACTTCCCTTACCAAAAGCAATATCCCCCTTTTCAGGAGGTTAGAAATGGGCTAAAACTCATTATTCAGGGATTACTATAACAGGGACTCCTCAGGGAAACTGTTAGTCCCTATAATAGTCCCATAATTGGGGCAAGGAAAGGACTGAGCCAATGGAAGTTAGTACAAGATCTACATTTTATTAGAAGCCATGGTGCCACTGCCTCCAATGGTCCCTAATCCCTACACTTTTTTTTTTTTTTCAGCCCAAATTCCAGTCTTAGACAGCTGGCTTTTGGTCCTGGACCTCAAGGATGCCTTCTTCTGTATCCCCCTGGTATATGACAGCCAAAATCTTTTTGCATTTAGAAATCTCCTCACAGGAGTAGAACAACTGACCTGGACAATTTTTCTTCGGGCCTTCCATGACAGCCACCACCTCTCTGGTTTAGGTTTAGCCCAAGATCTTTTTGAATGGAAAGAGGAAGGAATTACCCTCCTACAATATGTGGATGGTCTGATGCTTTTGGGGAAAACACAGGCTACAATGCATAGGGGCACGAAATCTCTCCTCAATTTCCTGGCCACCCAGGGCTATAAGTGTCCTGTGAAAAGGCTCAGACCTTCCAGACCCAAGTTATTTATCTGGAAATCCTCATCTCACATGGCAAGAGGGCTTTAAATCCTGAGAAGATACAGCTTGTAGTGGACTTCCCACAGCCTAAAGGTATTAAGCAGCTGAGAGCCTTCTTGGGAGTCACCAGGTTTTGTAGAATCTGGATTCCAGGATATGCTGAAAGGGACAGGCCTCTCTACCAACTCCTCAAAGAAACCCAGGAGGCACAAACCCACCCTCTCACCAGGAATCCTGAGGCCGATCAAGGCTTTCAGAACTGAAAACAAGCCCTACAGAGTCTCCCACATTAAGGCTCCCCAGTCAAGATAGATATGTCCTTTTCCTGAGAGACAGGAGTTGCACTGGGAGTCCTAACCCAATCCCTGAGGCCTAGCCACCAGCTCATAGCTTATCTGAGCTAGGAATCAGAACCAGTGTCAAAACGATGGGCAGGCTGCTTGTGGGCATTCTGGTCCCTAGGGCCCATAAACTCTCCCAAGGCAGGGCACTTAAGATAAAATCTCCCCATAACAGGGCCAGGGATTTAGCTCAGTGGTTCTACTGCCTGCCTCGAAAGTGCAAGGTCCCGAGTTTGATTTCTGGTACCAAAAAAAAAAAAATCTCCCCATAACATAACATTGGGAGACAGCTCAATGGATCATTTCATCACTGGGATATCAAATGCCCAGATTCTTAAATACCAGGTTCTCTTATTAGAAGGTCCTAGGACTTGTCAGGGGCTCATCCCAGGTATCTTTCCTACCTAATCCCAAGCATCAACATGATTGAGCTGAGCTCCTAATTCAGATTCATTTTCCCCTTGACATTGTGAAGTTGATTTTAATTTTTATTTTCTGTATCATGTAACTATTTATCATGGTCTTTTTGGGGGGGGGTACTGGGGATCGAACTTGGGTCCTTGCGCTTGTGAGGAAGGCGCTGGAACCACTGAGCTAAATCCCTGGCATAATTCTAGTTTGTTTTTTTCTTTTTTTTGGTACTGGGGATTGAACTCAGGACCTTGCGCTTTCAAGGCAGGTGGTGGCACCACTGAGCTAAATCCCTGACACCTCATGGTCTTTTAAAAAATATGCTTTTGACCCAGGATTTAGCTCAGTGGTTTCACCGCCTGCTGTGCAAGTGCAAGGACTCAAGTTTGATCACTGGTACCAAAAAAACCAAGAAACAAACAAACAAAAATATGTTTTTATATTTACTTGGCAGAAAGTATATATTTTGAGGATGCAGGGTGTCATTTCAATATATGTATACAATGTGTCATAATCAGATCCATCACCTTAGAAATATATTCTTTGTGTTAGAAACATTGAAAATCCCTCTTTACTAGCCATTTTGAAAATATTCAATCAACTATTGTCAACCACAGTTACTCTATTGTGCAATAGAGAACATGAGAAGTTAGTCTTCCCACCCAAATGCGTGCCTGTACCTATTAACTATCCTCTTCCCATCTTCCTGTTTCCACACCCTTTCCTTACTCTGGTAACTGCTGTTCTATGCTCTAGTCTTTTTTAGCTTCCTTATGAATGAGGACATATGGTATTTGTCTTTCTGTATCTTACTTATTTCACCTAACATAATATCCACCAGGTCAATTTATGTTGCTTCAGATGACAGAATTGTATCCTTTCTTTTACAGTTTTTATTAGTATATGTTTGGGGTACATAATGCCCACAAGCCTCATGTGGCGTTTGTACATGTAACATAACATAACATAATTCCTTTTTATCCCCTTGCCCTCCCCTACCTTCTCCATTTGAGAAGATCTGTCTCCCTAACTCCTATTACTGATCCTTTATTTTGTTTCTCATATAAGAGAAACCATGTGATATTTAAGCTTGTGTTTATGATTTATTTCACTTAACATTATGGTCTCAAGGTGTATACCTTTTCCTACAAAGGATTCAAGTTTATCTTTATGACAGAGTACTACTGTGTATAAATATCACATTTTCTTTATCCATGCATCTGTTGATAGGCATATAGGCTGCTTCTGAGATTTAGCTAGTATAAATTGTGCTACTATAAACATGGATATTCATGTATCACACTGTGATATGATGTCCTTAAATTTTTTCAGGAAGATATCTAGAAGGAAAATAGCTGAATCAAATGGAATTTCTCTTGGTCCATGCATACTTCCTTCTTTTATAAAAATATAAAAACAGATTTGTAAAAGACCATCCAACATCCCATCTGTTTCTCTATTCATCTTTCCATCCATCCATCCATCCATCCATCCATTCAAAAAGTGCCTATATGCCACTTTTGGCCAAGCCCTCTGCTGTGATTTGACAGACAGAGGTGGACCTAGAAGCCAGGAATGAGACTTAGAAAAAAATGAGGCTGGAAAAGGGAAATGAGGCTAGACAGGTGAGTCTTGGATAGCTTTGTATGCTGAATAAAGGAATTTAGACTTAATCCTATAGGCTATGGGGGGGTCTTTAAAGAATTTGGAGCCAGTCTTATTTGAGGGAGTAAAGTGCAAGAAAAAAAGCATAAGAAAAAGGACCATTTAATTATGAGCAAGGACTCTGGAACCCAAACTGTCTCAATTGTTCAAATCCTGTCTGTGACTCTCACTGGCTGTGTGACCTTGGGTAAGTTACTTCAGCTCTCTGGGCCTTTCTTCACCATCTGTAAACTTGTACTGTCCTCATAAATGTTGTAAAGATAGCAGATATTAAATAAGTGCTAGGAAACCATTCCTCACACATACTACATACTCTGTTTCTATGCTAGCAGCTGTCATGTCATGATTATTGTCATCATCATCACCATTATCACTAGCATTGATTAGGTTTTTTACAGATTCTTCCAATAGCCAATATTTTTGAGTTTATATGAGTAGGGTCAGGTTGCAGTAGGAAGCCCAGATGGCTAGGGTTAGGGTTAGCTTACTGAAGTAATTCAGGTGGATGGAGTAAACAATGGCCCACATGCCAAGCCCAGCCTACTACTTGTTTCTATAATATATATTTTTTTGGTATCAGGGCTCGAACTCGGGTCCTTGCGCTTGTGAGGCAGGCAGTGGAACCACTGGACTAAATCCCTGGTCCTGTTTCTATAAAATTTTATTGGAACATAGCCACATCCATTCACTCCTGTACTGGTTGCTATTGTTTTCTACAGCAATAAAAAAGAATAGTTGCAACAGAGATTGTCTGCCTCTCACAGGGGAAAGATTTCCTATTTAGCCCTTTGCAAAAAGGGTTTAAGATATACCTGCCTCTGGATTTCCCTGTAGAATCATCTAGAATGAATGGATGGGTAAAATGTTTTACTCTGCCCCCCTCAATTTCCTCTCCAATTAGTTTGTGTAATATTTATTGTTCTTTTGCAAATTAGTTCTTGAGCCTTCAAATCCATAAAGGAAAAAATTATATTGAGAGCAGCCTGTGACCTTTCTGGAGGTTTTCAATTTCTCTTTTCTACATTTTTAGTTTTCATTACCCCCCAGGACAGCATCTAATTAGTTCTTGAATAATCACATCTCCTAGGCTCTGAGGAAATCTGAGAAATTGCACTCTATTATGTCTTCCAAATTAGCCTCTCTTCAATTTTGGTGCACTTTTGTCTTTTCATCTTGGTTCATCCAAAAATAGTTTCTTAAATGGGGTGCGAAATTCTTCGGGATTTCATTTCACTTCAATTAACTTTTCTAAGTACTCTCTTTGGTTTTAAAAATGAGGTCTTTGCTCCTCATAATCTTGGTCCTAGGTGGCTGGGTCACCTTTCTATGCCAAGCCTGGTCCCCTGTTTTCATCCTGTGTGTTGGGGTAGGGAGCAGGCGAGTGAGGTGGAGAAAGGAGCAGAGGGTCTGGGGTATTTCGACTCTTAACTTACCAGCTGAGGGAGGCTGGACAAGTTGAACTTCCATTTCCCCACCTGTAAAATGAGGGGATGCCTGGTGCGCATCTATAAGAGCTAGTATTTTAATGATGGGGTAGTGTGTCAGTCTTGGGGGTACACTGTTCTGGGCATCTGGAAGAGTCATTCATTATCAAAATTGCTTTCAAATTCTCCAATTCTAGTGACTTATCACTTAGAACCAGCTTAATTGACAGGAATTATTAAAAAAAATCAGCTGACAGTACTTGATAATGATAATATTGTCTGGTTATTGAAACACTTCATTTTACAGATTAGTTTGCATACCAATTACCTAATTTCAAGTCACATGGAACCCTGGGATAAGCAGAGCCATGACACTGATCTGTTTTACAAATGAGGAAACTGAAGCCCAGAAAGATTAAATGGCCTGCCTGTCACAAAACAACCAGGGACAGAGTCTCTTAAAACACCACATCTCACCTTTTTTCTTGGCATATGCTTGCTCCTTCATTTGTCAGCTTTTCTACCATGTCTGAGTGGAGACCACTGTCCCTTCATGATCCTTTTAGTGTGTTGTGTAATATTCCAACAGTCCAAAAGCCAGGGCTAGCCCAGTCTGAACTAGAGGTCTGGTCGCAGGAGGCCCACTGGCTATGAGGATCCATCCCTCCAAGCTGGTGGAGGCCAGAAGCTGGACACCTTCAGCAACTTAAGGAACACACAGTAAAGTCTGCATGTGAAGTCCAGGGGATTAAATACAAATATTAGTTCTGCTACTTTCTAGCTTATTGATCTTGGACAAGTCTCTGAAACATCTCAGAAGCTCAGTCTATATGGGGGAAAGAATGTTCATTCCATGGATGGCATTATGGTTCAAATAAGAGAACATACTTACAACATTGTGGGCTTCATGACGTGCATGATAAATGCCAGCTCTCTCCTCTTTCCCTTGGTCTCTTCTTTCCACCCTCCCTCTTTTTCTCTTGCCTTCCCTCCTACTGCATAAATTCCCACCATTAAAACTTTATTGCTTCTCTTTTTTGATTAATTAATTAGGATTTTTCATAAGACCAAGTTTTTAAAAACTAAGAGAAGTGATTAAAATCGAGTATGTTAGCCCATATTCCATCACTGTAACAAAAAACTGAGACATCGACTCAGGAAGACTTACTTTGACTCATAGTTTCAGAGGTTCCAGTTGATGGTCTGGTGGACCCATAGCTTTGGGCTTTTGGTAGGGATGACAGGAAACAATGGTGGGAATGCACCACAAAACAAAACTACACATTTCATGGGCAGGAAGCAAGAAAGAGAGAGAGAGTTGAAGGCACTAGAGCACCACCATCCCCTTTGCGGGACTGGGCCCAGTGACCTACAGACTCCCAGTTAGGCTTTATCTCTTAAAGGACCTATACCTCCCAGTAGTGCCAAGCTGGAGACCAAGCTTTAACACATGAGCCTTTGGGGGACATTCCAGATCCAAACCATAACAACAGTAATAACACCTTATGAGAGGAAAGAAGTGGCGGAAGGAGAGGTCTTGAAAGTGAGATTTGCTCCCTGTGTTCACTATGAACTAGCCTTGTTATGGGTGGTATTTTTTCCTCTTTTTTCTTCTTCTAAAATAAGAAACCATTTATAAGCTAGTATATGGTCTATTTTGGAGAAAGACCCATGTGCAGCTGAGAAGAATGTGTATTCTGATTTTGTGGGGTGGAACACTGTAAACATCTACTAAGTCCATTTGTTCAAAAGTTTGGTTGAGTTCTGATATTTCATTGTTGAATTTTTGTCTAGTTGATCTGTCTATTTGTGACAGTGGGGTATTGAAGTCCCCCACTACTATTGTATCAGTGCTTATTTAATTTTTCATGTCCATTAATATTTGTTTTATCATTAGTTGGGTGCACTAGTATTTGCTGCATATATATTTATGATTGTCATCTCTTCCTCTTGGATTGTTCTCTTTACAAGGATGTAGTCTTCTTTGTCTCTCTTAATTAGTCTTGGTTTGAAATCCACTTTGTTGGCAAATAGGATAGTTACCCCTGCTTTTTTCCAGGTTCCTGTGTCTCATGGAGTATTGTTTTCCACCCTTTGACTTTCAGTCTATGAATTTGTTTTTGAATTAAGTGTGTTTCTTGTATGCAGCATATTGTTGAATCTTGCTTCTTGATCCATTCTGCCAGTCTATTTCTTTTGATTGGTGAATTGAAACTATTAACAGTGATGGTTATAACTGATATGTATTGACTAATCCTTGTCATGATCTTTTCCTGTTGTTGGACAACACCCCTTGCATTTAATTTCTTGTTTTGCTTGATGGATTCATTTTGTTGGGCTTCATGGAGTTGTGACCCTCATTGTCTTTTCCTAGGATAGTGTTTAGAATTTTTTGGAGTGCTGGTTTGGTATTCATGAAGTTCCTCAGGTGTTCCTTGTCATGAAAATATCTTCTCTATCAATTTTGAAAGACAGTTTTGGAGGATACATCAATCTGGATTGAAGGTTGTTTTCTTTTAGGGCTTGAAATTGAAGTTATTCCTTGTATATTATCAGATCATAGTGCAATGAAGTGGGAGATCAATAGCAAAAGAAACCACAAGAACTTCATAAACACATGGAAATTGAATTGTTACACCCTCCTGAACAACCAATGGGTCACAGAGGAATTTAAAGAAGGAATCAGACAATTTCTACAATTAAATGACAATGCCAATAAAACATAATGGAATTTACAGGACACAATGAAAGCAGTCTTATGAGGAAAATTCATAGCAGTGAATACTCATATTACAAAAACAGAGTGAGTTCACATAAGCAACCTGATGCTGAACCTCAAGCTTCTACAAAAAGAAGAGCAGGACAAACCCAAAGCTCATACTCGAGAGGAAATTATAAAGATCAGAGCAGAAATCAATGGAATGGAGACTAAGAGAACGATCCAAAAAAATCAATGAAGCAAAGAGCTGGTTCTTCAAAAGAATAAACAAAATTGACAAACTCTTAGCCAACCTTATCAAAAAAAAAGAGAAAAGACCAAAATCCATGCAATTAGGAACAAAAAGGGTGAAATTACAACAGACCCAACAGAAATACAGAGGATCATCAATACCTACTTCCAGAACCTATACACCAAAAAGATGGAAAACACAGAAGAAATAGGCAGATTTCTATGTACATATGAATTACTGAAGTTGAACAAAGAAGATAAAAAATTCTAAACAACCCAATATCAATCAATAAAATTGAAAATGTAATTAAAAACTTACCAACAAAGAAAAGCCTGGGTACTAATGGCTTCACTGCTGAATTCTGTAAGGGATTTAGAGAAGAACTATTGGCACTACTATTTAAACTCTTCAATGAAACTGAAAGGGAAGCAATACTTCCAAATTCATTCCTGGAAGTAAGCATCACCTTGGTCCCAAAAGCAAAGAAAGACCCAACCAAAAAAGAGAACTATAGGCCAATCTTCCTAATGAATATAGATGCAAAAATCCTCAATAAGATATTGGGAAACAGAATGCAGATCATCAAGAAGATCATACACCCTGACCAAGTAGGATTCATCCCAGGGATGCAGGGATGTTTCAACATATTCAAATTAATAAATGTAACATACTATATTAATAGAGCCAAGGACAAAAACCATATGATCATCTCAATAGATGCAGTAAAAGAGTTTGACAAGACCCAACATGCATTCATGATAAAAAAACCCTACAAAAAATTGGAATAGATGGTCTCTACCTCAACCCGATAAAAGCCATCCATGAAAAACCAATAGCCAGTATCATACTAAGTGGTCAAAAACTGAAATCTTTCACACTAAAATCAGGAACAAGGGCCAGGGATTTAGCTCAGTGGTTTCACAGCCTGTTGCACAAGTGCAAGGAGCTGAGTTCAATCCCTGGTACCAAAAAAAAAAAAAAAAAAA
>NW_004624731.1:4812850-4825343 GCF_000247695.1 Heterocephalus glaber
TTAATCATGTCTTGCACTATGAGCAAAATCTTTGCTGTTATCTGAGTAATTATTTCTGATTTCATTTTTCCCAGATCCTCCTTTGTTGCCAGTTCAGAGAGTCCAGGTGGTTGAGTATCAGGTTGTTCCATCTCATTTCTCTTTGGGGTTACTGTAGGTGATCCAGAAGTGTGTTTTTGAGACTTGTTTACGTGTCTTCTCATTTTCACGGGAGGAGGTGCTTCTGGCACCCATGTGGCTCACCTTCTCTGCCCTAGGAGCTTGTGATGGAGGTGGGGGGAGCTTCCTTCTGGGTGCTGGGACAGGCTCACCTTCTCTGCCCTGGGAGCCTGGGATGGAAGCAGGGGAGTTCCTTCCAGGTGCTGGGACCAGCTGAGCTTCTCTGCCTGGCTATTTGTTTTTTAACACAAGGTGCTACTCTGTTGGGGGCAGGGCTGGACAGGGCTTGTTCTCATCTCTGATCAGGTGGGTCTGAGGCATTGTGGTCCTTTTGGTTAACCAGAGAGAAGCTTGGATTAGGAATTAAAAGATGTGCCATTTGGATCTTCACACTTCCTTCAACTGGTTGTGTGATTTCTCCAAGTTTCTGCTTCCCACTTGGAAGACAGAGACATCAATCTCAGAAGCAAGCCCCAGGCAGGCCTGAGCTTTGGGGTTTGTTGTTGTGCTCGGTGCATCAAGTAAAAACTGCATGGGGCCATCTGTTTTTTGTTGTTGTTGTTGTTGTTTGTTTTTATAGGCTCACAGCTGGGGCAGAAGGGAGTTCATTACTTCCAAGCATCTCACTCTTGGTATCTGTGTCTCAAACATCTCAAACATTTGCCTGTCCTCGCTGTTTTTAGCATCCAGGATAGGAGATATATATATATATCTATATATATCTATAGATATATATATATATCTATAGATATATATATATATCAGACTCTTAGCAAAGCAGTCATTGGGTATATGCAGGCACCATTACCATGGTAAAGATCAGACCATCCAGCTGATTCCCCAAGGCAAACCACTGGAGGGAAGCATTCTAAATCATCATCTTGCCTGTAGGTGAGCACCATGCTGTGATCCCCATGAGCAGGGACAATGGTCTGCAATTACATTTCCTCTATTTAATTTAGATGCAACTTTTGAACACATCTCACTCAGTTTCATCTACACAGACTTCTGTTGGAGGAGCCCAGTCTGCAATGTCTTCATGTCAGAACATGGGGACAGGCAAGCTTTCTCCACCATTAGGGATGAAACTGTCAACTCAAAGACAGAACAACTAGGCCCTGTATACAGACTTTCTTTTACTTTCTTCCTCTAGCCTGCCTTACTGGTCCCTAGACTTGACTGGACCCAAAAGTAACATACATGGAACTCTGCTCCCCAAACCTCTGCAACAGAAAGGACCTTCAAGGAGTCTGATTGCATCATTTTTACCTCTCACTCCCATCTGAGACCCTGTCTCCCCTACTGCCATACACAAACCCTTCTGCTGCACATGTGCCATGCTCACTGTCACTTCCGTGGCACCTCATGCAGTATGGGGCAAATACAAGTCATGCCCCATACACTGATGCTCATAGAAGGTGGTCCCAGAAGATGATGATGAAACTGAAAAATTCCCTATTGCTTGGTGACCTTATAGCCACCATAGCGTTGTATTGCAAGACATTCCTCACAAGTTTGTGGTGATGCTGGATACAGAAACCTACCGTACAGCTTGTTGTATAAGAGTAGATTATATATAGTCTATGGTAATAAGTCATGATAAAACCATCCTGTTACTGATTTATATATTTACTAAGCATGCTTTCTATTATTATTTTAGAAAACACTCTTTCTATTTATAAAACCACCCATGATGGTAAACAGCAAGCAGCACTGTGCTGGTAACAGCCTCACCATCTTGTGTTCACCATATCTCTTGGCTACATCATTTTCTCTGTGCTTGATTTAATCACGTTTTGCTTATGGCCCTAGGAGCAATGGCAGGCACTGTGTGTATAGTAGTAGTAGCAGTAGTAGCAGTGCTAATAGGCTTGACCACCTAGGTTGGTACAAATACATTATGATGTCCACTCAGTGGCAGAGTCACCTGGTGATACCTCCCCAGACTGTATCCTTGTTGTTCAGTGATCCATGAGTGCACACCTATAACTGCTCAATATTTGTTGCTTGGTCTACTTGGTATATTAATGGAGCAGTGGCTTTGTATACAAGAGGTACATTTCTTGTTCTTGCAGTCCCTTTGTATTTGGTGAAAAAGGGAGCTCCTGGTACTATCATTCCAACATATGGCCCTGTGTTTTTTCATGGAAGGGAGGGGACAGATGGAGTATGGACTTAGAAATGACAAGCACCCCCTTCCCTCACCATTATGGGCCAGAGCCAGTTAGGTGAACTGAGTTGAAGCTAGGAAATGCAAGGGGATGACCTGGGCCATCTGCAGCTCCTAACTGTTGTCCTGTGCGTGGACCTAGGGCCTGACCAGGAGAGAGCCCTTGGAGTTAGTTCTAGTTCCCTGAGCAGATGCATGGGCCAGACAGCCTGAGGGACTTTGCAAGGTTTCCTTTGTAGTGTAATCTTCTCCCAGCATTTCAGGGAGGTAGAAATTACCAATACCAGGTGGCATTGCAGTCAATGTTTACTTAAATTCACAGGGCTAGCAAGAAGCAAAATCAGGACATCCTACTTACTTTCTCATTACTGGGACAAAATACCCAACCCTCCACAAGTTAAGGAAGAAAGCTTTATTTTAGCTTAAAGTTTGTAGCTGTTTCAGTCTACAGTTGGCTGGCTCCAAGGCAGGGTGGTATGGCACAGGGGCATCACAGAGGTGAAACTGCAGAGGACATGGCATGACAAGCAGGAAGCAGCAGTACTCAAGGCAGGAAGAGAGCACTCATAGCAGGCCATGCCCAGGGTAATCCACCTCCTCCCACCAGGCTTCACCTCCCAGCATCCCAACCAACTACAAACCCATCAGTGAACTAAATCATGATCCAGTCACCTCCCTGAAGTCCCACCTGTGAGCACATGAGGATTTGAGGGGGGGACATCTAGATATAAGCTATAACATAGGACTTGCATCCAAGTGTGCTTTTTATTGCCCCCACTGGTGTTTTCTTTGTGGTGGTCCAGATGCTGTTGTATGGACATAGATTCAAGGGGCCTTTCATGACAAGTGAGAAGTACGACCTGACAATATGAAGGAACTCAGATAGGGAGAGAAGGGAAGAAAAGAGAAGACAAAGCCTGGTAGCAAACAGAGAAAGATGTGTGCCTGCCATCCTGTAATGGTCACGAGAAGAAATTGTCAGGCTAAAAAAAAAAAAAAGTCTGTAATTACACCTGTAATCCCAGAACTCTGGGAGGCTGAGACAGGAGGATCACAAATTCAAACTTAGCCTGGGCAACTTAGTGAGACCCTGTTTTAAAATAAACATTTGGGGTTTTGTTCTTGTTGTTGTTTTTTAAAGGGCTATGGATATAGCTCAGTGTGAAGGCTTTGGGTTCAATCCCCAGTAAAGAAGAAAAAAGCTATTTTTATGATCAGAGATTAAGACAGGAGGCGTCTTCTAATGGAGCTTAATTCAGGCAGAGTGGGGGTGGCTCAGTGGTGAAGGATATGCTAGCAGGATTCAATCCCCATACAAAATAGATAAATAAACATGGCTCAATTTATTAGCTACCTGTCACAAATGCCTTTGGGCATGCCAGAGAGTTGTTAAGTTTTATCTTACCTCGGAGAAATGAGGACTATCTTTCCATGGTCTCAGGTTATTTTTGAAATGGACATTTTCTCTATCCAACAAAGGACTCATTATTCAGAGTTCTCTTTTTTCTCCATCAACTTCTTTTTTGATACAGTGAGTCCAGGAGTGATAATAAATGTATATAGTAGAAAGCCAAACAAAATAAAGGAGAGAAAAACAAGCTCAGTTTCAAAAAATTACTTCTCATGAATGGGTTAAAAATTATTCACCAGTCTTTGTTTGCTCTTAGAAAATCTTTGAGTGTCTCTCTTCTGAATAATTGCCCAATTTGGAAAAGCCCTTGGATATTGAGCCAGCCTTGGCTTGGCAGGTGACTACCTGGCCCCAGCCTTTCAGAAAAGCAGGTAAGACAGCTCAGTGAGGCTGAGTGGTCAAGGAAGAAAGATCATGAGAAAGTTCCCCATTCTGTTGACCCCACATCCACTTGTCTGGCCCTAACACTGAATGCCCTAGTTCTGCCCCATTTGTCTTTCCTGGGACAATCCACAGGGGCACCTGTTTTATCAAATTTCTCACTCAACATGTAAAAAGTAGGTCACTGATTTGTTTCACAGAACCTGAAGCTCTGAACATCAAGACTTTTCAGGTTGTGCCATATCAGGTTATAGGTGGCAGCTACTGTTGGGGAAGGATGAGAACCTGGAGAATAGGACTTTAGTCCTGGGGCATGAGCAGTCATGGAAAAGAGGAATGTGGAGTTGCACCAGCTCTCCCAGGACAGCCTCTCTGCCACTCTGGTCATGTCATACTCTGTAGAGCCCACCCAGGGCTCCCTGCCACTTTAGAACAGAACTCAGCCATCTTGTGTGGTTCTGGTCTCAACTGATAATGCCGACCCATCTGCTGTTATACAAGCTTTCTCCCTCTGCTGCAGAGGGCTGCCTTGCTTCTTGCCACTTCATGCGCCATTCTGCCTACCACCTCATGGCCTCTGCTCCTGCTGTACCTGCTGCCTGGCACACTCTTTTGTCCATTCCATTCAAGCTGTGTGCACGCGCGCAGCCAGGCATGCACATACATGCACACACACACATTGCTATAGACTTAATGTTTCTTCCTCTCAAAACTCCTATATTGAAATCTTCACCCACAAGGTGATAGTAACAGGAATATGGGGTCTTTGGGAAGTGAGCAGTCATGGAAGTGGAGCTTTCATGGGGATTGGTATCCATATAAAAGATGCCCTAGAGACCCTTTCCCTCCTACCAGGTGAGAATGAAGCAAAATGATGCTCATGAACCAGGATGTGAGCCCTTACTAGACACTGAATCTGCTAGTCACCCAGTCTATGGCCTTTTGTTCTAGTGAGCCTAGGCCACTAATGCACTAGGACACACATAGACACAGCCACATGCACACACACACTCTCCTCCAGGATCGTCTCTTGTTCTCTCAGACTGAACTCCCCAGCTTGCCTCCTGCCAAGCCTTCTGATGTCCTTCTCTCTTCTATCATGCAAGTCAATATACCCCAGATTGGTCCCTGGAAGCTCTCAAATTGAGGAGACTTTGGTGTGTTCTCCATTCAGTCAACAGAAGCCTGTGTAAGCACAGATGCTGGAGACCATGATGGCCACAGCACTCATTCCCAGGTCTCTGAAAAGTTCTCTTGGGGCAGCAAGGGACTGGTAGATTTCTCTACCCTCTCTCCTCTCTTCTTATTCATTTACCATGACTATGCTGTGAGCTCCACTCTGTGCCAGGCCCTGAGACAAGTAAGGCAAAAGACACAAGAAGAGGGAGAGAACAGTGGGCTGACACACAAGTAAGTGAAATAACATTAGTGAGAGATATGGAGTGCAGAAAAGTAAGGTAAGATGGCAGTGTAGAAAGGGCAACCTGGGGATGACTTTTCGGAGCTGAAATCTGAATAAAGAGAAGACATCAATGTGAAGACCTGAGAGAAGGGTATTCCAGGCACAGGGAGTGCCAAGGGTAGAGGCCCTGAGGTGCAACTGAGCTTGATGTGTTGGGAGAACATAAAGGAGACCACTGTGGCTCAAGCAGGTGGCACTGGGGAAGAGCAGAAGGTGGGAGTGCGGAGGCACGTGGCTCCTGTGGAGAGCGTGGATTGCATTCTGAATGCAGATGTCCTCAGGGTATGCCTCCACTGGGGCAGGGGGGTGCTTTCTAGGGTTCCTGCCACAGCTGCTCCACCTACCCCAGGCTCCCTGTGCTCATGCCCTGCTCACACCTTGGCTGCTAAGACTGCATCTACAGAGTCATCCTCAACCTTCTCATTGTCACTGTCACACTGTCTTCATTCTTCTAGAAGTTGCTCATTCTTACCCAGCCCTGGGTCCTCATTTTTGTCAGCATTCCCACTTTTGTATGGCCTTGTTGCCTCCTCTCCAACTGTCTCTAACCTCCACCAGCCTCCCTGGAATCCATCCTTCGTGAAATTCTCCAACCTAATTTTGCCTGTTATCCCCTACCTGCGAAACATGTGGCTCCCTGTTGGGAGCATTTCTACACAAATTTCGGGGAAAAATAATTTCATAATTAAAGTGCAACTATAGCTGACCAAGGCGCAATGTCACCTTGGCCTTGAGCTGGCTATGGCACGTGGAAACAACTCCTTTTTGCCTCCGAACACAGCTGAGGCCTCAGTGGTCCACCGAAGCGGTGGCGCTCAATGGCAAGATTACAAAGTCGTAATAAAAAAAAAAGAGAAAGGTTTCACCTGGGGAGGGACAAGTTCCCTATTAGTTTACCTCATCCCACCTACTGTTGTAAGAATGCTCTCCTTATAGCCCTTATCAACATAAGAACCTCACGATTTAGAATCTTTATCAGCATAAATTCCTCATTGTCCTAGGATTACCTCTGCCCCCTAAGTCACCCATGCTTCCTCCAATTATTGTGTGTACCCAATAAATGATGGCTAGCTCAGAGTCTTTGTCTTTGCCTACTCTGAGGCACTGACCTCCCAGGCCCTCATATACTTTGAAATTACACCTGTCTCTGTTGTCTTTTTATCTTTAGCCCTAGCTGCATCCCTTTCTAGGCAGTCAGAGGATCGGAGGATCGAATGCCCTCCAATAGCCCTTTAAGGCCTGTGTGTGCTCTCCAGTACAGTGGCCACTCGCTACAGGTGGCTGTTTAAAAGTAAATTAATTGAAGTTAAATAGAATTTAAAATGCAGTTCCTCAATCTCTGAGCCACATCTCAAGGGCTGAGTAGCCACCCTGTTGTCTTATGGCTACCCTAGTGGACAGTTTCCCTTGTCACACAAAGTTCTAGTGGGCAGCGCAGGACTCTGTGAATAAAATTTCAAACTTCTTGGCCAGGTGTGCAAGGCCTGAAATAATCTGGCTTCATCTGGATTGTCACAGCTCAATTCCCATTCACTTTTCCCTTGCACGCTCATTTTCACCTGTCCACACACAGATGTCACAAGCTTCCCGCCATAGAGTAGTGCTAACTTACACACTCCCAGCAGCTCTGTGTGAAATCACCTGCTTCCCCAAGCCTCGCTGTATAACAGAGTTTTCTTTTCTTTTCTTTTTTTTGGTACTGGGGATTGAACTCGGGTCCTTGCTTGCGCAGCAGGCGGTGAAACCACTGAGTTAAATCCCCGGCCCGAGAGTTTTCTGATTGTTGGTGAGGGTAGAGGGAGTCTGGGGACTGAACCCAGGGCCTCATGCATGCTTAGGCACATGCCCTACCACTGAGCTACACCTGAGTTCATTGCAGTTTTAAACATGCTGCTCCTGTGAGTGAGGCTCAGTAGCTTAACATATATTTAGGAGCCTTTTGGATTGACATTTGGTGGAACTGTCTGTTCCTGGTTTTTGCCTATGTTTATAAGGTTGCTTGTCTTTACCATCTTGATTTCTAGAAGCCCTTTATATATTGTGATTAAACCTTGGTGTTACATTTTTTCCAATTAATATGGCACCCCCCCCCCGCCCCCGGGATCGAATTTAGGACCTTGCACTTGCAAGGCAGGTGCGGCACCACTGAACTAAATCTCCTACCCATATTTTTTCCAGTTAAATATATATCTTTTGTGAGTTTGTGTATGGTATTTTGTTTTGATTGCCACATATGAGGTATGATCAAAACATATGGTAAATGTTTAAATTTTTAAACATTGAAGTGAAAGACCCATTGCAGTTAATCTCCCTCAAAATACTCCCCTCACTTTGAACAAGTTGCACTTGCCATTATGTGAAGCCGTTCTGGAAGTCCTCATTCATGAGTATCACTAGGCAATGTGATCAGAAATATGATCAAACCTGCTGCCAAGTGCCATCCAACAGAAAGGCAGCTCATGAGAACACACCAGTGTACCGTCCACCACCTTATTCACCAGATCTGGCGCTGTGCAAGTTCTGGTTCTTCCCTAGATAAAAATAGCAATGAAAAGGTCTGGGGCTTTAGCTCCGTGGCACTGTGCCTGCCTCGCTAGCGCAAGGTCCCGAGTTTGATCCCTGACACCAAGCCACATCATCATAAGTAAAGACACTCAGGTAAAAGGCCTTCTACCACCACTTCAGAAACTAGCAAGAACAATAGAATAAGTGTGTCTGAAGGATGAAAGGGAGTTTTTTTTTTTTTTTTTTTTTTTAGTACCGGGGATCGTACTCGGGATCTTGTGCTTGCGAGGCAGGTGGTGGCACCACTGAGCTAAATCCTCAGCCCAAAGGGGAGTATTTTGAGAGGATTGATGGCAATGTGTCTTTTACTGTAGTACATTTAAAAAAAATCATTTTAAATCACTTTTTAGACGTTTTTTGTTTTTTATTTTATTTTTATTTTTATTTTTGTAGTTCAGGCTGGCTTTGAACTCACTATGCAGCCCAGACTAGCCTAGAACTCTTAGCAATCCTCCTGCCTCAGCCTCCAAAATGCTGGGATTATAGGTGTGCACCACCAAACTCACCTAAAAGTTTTTATCATAAAAAATTCATCAAGATTGTCTTTTCTAGCTTATGGATTTTAAGTGGTAGAAAGGCCTTCTGAATCCAAAGATTTAAAGGGGTTTTCCCACACTTTATTTTGCATACTTTATGTATTTATATTTTTGCAACTAAATTAAAATTTTGATCCACTTAATGTATAATATGGTGTATAGATCAAACCATTTCCTTCTCCAAATAACTACCCATTTTTTTCTGCACTATTTACTATTACTCCAATTATACCCCACTGACTTGAAATACTGCTTTTATCTTACATCAACCTCCTGTAGGGATTGGAGACAATTTCTTGACTTTCTACTTTGTTCCCTAGGTATCCCTATTTCTTAATACTGGTCTAATTATTGAGCTTTTTTTAGCGTAAATCTAAATTTAATCTACTTCCTCTATGAAAATTTCAAAGATATGCACAAGCAGATAGAGCGTCCCTGTTTTCTCTCAGTGTGCCATATGGCTCTGACCCCAACTTTAGCTATGTCACCTGTGACATCTATGACTGGTGATCTGCAGTGTCCAGGTGGAGTGTGGTGTGGGTGAGCCCCCCACTCACTCATCCCTCCTCTCACAGTGCTGGCTGTCAGGGGTGGGGCTTTATTTCCTGGCGGTCAGTCTCTCTTTGTCTGAAATCAAGATGTGATTTTCCTGTCCCAGGCTCTGGCCTGTCTCCTGGAGTCTTCCAAGTTTTCTTAGGACCCGTGGTGGCTCTGGAGTGACCCTGGGCATTTTTTCAGGACTTGAATGTCCTCTTCAGGTCATACACCAAAGAGGACCTGAGATGAACCTTCCTCTCTTCACTGGGAGCTGAGGCCACACTGGCCCAGGCCTTCTATGTCCAGTAGGAGCTTCCTCACTCTGTGCAGAAAGTGGAGCTAGGGTTCCATTTCTCGGTCCACTGTCACTGAGACTTGGTCTTACTTTGAGTGCCATGCTTCACTCAAGATGATACAATGGAAAAGTCTTTTCTCTTGACCCAAGAGATATTTCTGCAAATCTGGGCCAGTTTGTAGCTCTTCACTCTTTTTCAACATCAGTGTCCTGCTTTAAGAGCCCAGCATTTGACATATTTATAGATTCCATTCTCTACACCCAACCTGTGCCAGGTGTCAGAGGACACCAAGACAGCTCTAATCTGACCTTAGAGCTTTGTTTCCAGTGAAGACTGTGAATGGACCCTCCTCTCAACAAAAGCCCCCAGGTATGGCACTTTACACCAGGGGGTATGTGTTGGGTGATCTTACTGGGTCCTCTTTTTCCTTTCTGAGGCAGATGTTATATGCTACGGGATTTTCTCTAGCTGAGGTGGCCTTTGAGCCTGTTCAGTCCATCTTCTCACCCCATTGTACTAGCGACAACACTGAAGCTCAGGAAGGGACAAAACTGAAGGTTCCCAGTGGGGCCAGATGTCTGCTCCTCTGGCCTTCCACCAGTATCACAGTCTTTTAAACAGATCCACTGGTCACCGCAAAGCTTCCAGAGGCCTCAGTTCTCTGTGTTCCCACCAAGTCTGCTGCTCTCCCAGATTGGAGCCAGGATCTTGTCTCGCTGGGATTATTTCAGTACCTCCTGCCTGCTTCTGCTCTGGTCCTCCGGGACACCAGTGAGGTCAGTCCAAACTGCCTCTGATCAGGCCACCTTCTTACTGAATGACTCTCTGTGGCTATTTCTTCTCTTTCTAATTATCACTTAAACTTTTATTTTGAAAGAATTGTAGATTTGCATGCAATTATAAGAAACAGCACAGAAGCACTGTATACCATTACCCTGTTTCCCCCAATATCTTGAATCACTGTTCTCTGTTGCTTTACAGATAAATATGAAGATTAATATGATGGCTTTGTTCTGGAGCCAGAGAGACCTGGGTTCCAAACATGACTTCATCTCAGGCACAGTAATTTTGGCAAGTTATTTTTCTTCTCTGAGCCTCAGGTTCCTTGCGTTGAAGATAAAGGCAGCACTCACTTCAAAGAGTAGCTTGAGACTTAAATGAAAATAATACTTTCAAAGTGCTTAAAACAGAGACTGACATATTTACTGATGCTCAATGAATAATAAAATAGCTTTGAATGATCTGTCTCCTGCCTACCTCTTCCTGTCCACAATCCCAACCCCCCTCTTTCTCTCTCCTCCAGCCACATTGACCTTCCTGATTCTTCCTCTTGTCCTGTTCCTTCCCCACCCCAGGACCTTTGCACATGCTACATCTTCTTTCCTGGAAGTTTCTCACCCCTCTGCACTGACAACTGTGTTATTTGTTAGTCTTCAGCCTGAGCATTCCTTTGTCAGAGAAGCCTCTTTTAACCTTATGGATCTGCTCCTTTCTTCTCTTGTAGTGCCATGTTTAGCTTTCCCTGTGAATATTCATTTCAAGATCCAAATATGTAACATTTTGTGTGTTATGATCTCCTCCACAGACTGTGAGCCCACAAAAGTCAAGATGATGTTTGTTTTGCACATCAGAGTATCCCTAGAACCTAGCAAAGGGCCTGACATTGAAGAGGGACCAATAAACATGTCCCAAGTGAAGCACTGAGCAAAGGCAGAGAAGGAGTTGCGGAGAGAAAGGATGAATATTTTGTTGACATCTATGAAGTGCTTATCCTATGCCATGCAATATGCTCAACACTTTGAATGCACTTTTGCTTTACCTGCAGAAGTTTAAAATAACCCCAGTCAATGTCTATCCAGGTTTATATTCCCCTTAGTTTTTCATCTTTGCCTCATATTATATGCATCTAGTGTCTGATTTCTTCACTAATGTGAACTTCATAGGCTCAGAAGTGTTGTCTTCTTCCCTTCTAGGTCTCTAGGATCCACAGCAACACCTGATGTGTCATAGGTGTTCAAGAAATACTTTTGGAATGAATGAACACCTACATTACCTGGGTGAATTAGCACAGCAAACATATGAAGTGATATAGTTACCATGCTTCCCTTGCTTTGTACACAAGAAGTCTGTGGCTTGGAGAAATCAAATACTTGTCTGAGACATGGGCCAGCACTGGTGCTGAAACCTCAGCGGAGTCCTCATATATTTACCTGGTTTACTCTTTGGGTTTGGGTTCTCCCCAAAATACACCCAGGGAAAAGGATTCAAGAGCAGAGTTTATTTGGGAGGTGATTCCAGGAAATACCAGTAGGGGAGGAAGAAATGAGGCAGAGGAGCGAAGGAGGTCAACAAAAGGAAAGTCACCAAGCAATTTAGCGCTGCCATGGGTAACACAGACTCTTGAGTCCTCCTGCTCTAGGGGGAGGGAGCTGGAGCACTGGGCACCTGCTCCTGCCACCTACTCCTTGAAGGATGTTCACAGTGGGTCTTCCCTCCTGGCAGGGCCACCTTGCCCTCCATGTAGGCTGGAGGTGCACCCACCATCAGAAATAATTTCTCTGGCAGAGAGCCACACTTGTTTGCCAAAGATGCACTGTGGGGCACTACTAGTCCAGATTTTGGATGCCATACAGATGCTCACCAACAAAAAGCTGCTGCATCTTTTGTAATTAGCAATAATCATGCCTCAGATAAATCTCATTGGCTACAACCACTCCCAGCGCAGAGGAGGTGAGCCACATGGGCACCAGCAGCTCGCCACCCCCACTCTGGGAAATGAGAAGACCTGTAAATAAGCCTCAAAACCAGACTTCCAGGTCACCCACAGGAACCCCAAAGAGAAATGAGGGAATAATCTGATACTCAACCAACTGGACTCCCTGATTTGGCAACAAAAGAGGATCTGGAAAAAATGAAATCAGAAATAATTTCTCAGATAACAGCAGAGATTGTGCCCATAGTGTAAGACATGATTAA
>NW_004624731.1:4828873-4856330 GCF_000247695.1 Heterocephalus glaber
GCTATTCAAATTTTATATTTCCTCCAGGGTTAGTTTTATTAATTTGTCTTCCAAGGTACTTCTTAGAAGTTGTCAAATTTATCTCAAAAAAGATTTTTGTAATATGCTTTCTATATCCTTTTAAATTCTGTAAAATCTGTGGTAACGTCCTCTAAATTTTGATATTATAATTTAAAAAATGTAAATTGATATTGTGTAATAGGAAAAAAGGTCTAACGGAGTAGGGGAAGTGGGAGGGGTAGGAGAAAGGAAAGAAGGGAAAAGAAAAAATATGAGAAAAGGAAAAAAACGGGAATAAAATCTTTGCAAATAGACAAGGGCGGAAGGGGTGAAGGGAGGGCAGGGGAAGGGAAAAAATAAGAACCAAGATACTCATGTAATGGTACAAGAACCCAATGATGAATGTAACTTTTATATCTAAAATGTATCAATAAACTTAATGAAAAAAACCTCATTGACTATGATACTGCTACCGCACAAAGTTACTGCTGCATCTTTTCCAAACATGACATTTAAAGGCCACATGCTCAGGGACCGGGGATTTAGCTCAGTGGTTTCACCACCTGCTGCGCAAGCGCAAGGACCCGAGTTCGATCCCCCGTACCAAAATAAATAAATAAATAAATAAAGGCCACATGCTTACAGGGAAGTCTTTTTCTGCTCAGTGGACCTCCACACTCACCCCCTTCCTTTTGCTTCTTGGGGCCTGAAGGTTCCCCAAGATCTGGCTTAAATCATATCTGAGGTTCAAGCTGGCCTCAGCTTACCACAGTTTTATTGTATAAGGTGTTTAAAACGAGTTGATGACATTTTAAAAATCAAAAGTATGCACATAAAAATCCAGATGTCTATCTTTTCTTGAAAGCACAGAAACCTGATGGTTTAGGCTTGTATCCCTGCTTGGCCACAGAAAGCAGAGCTGAGTGGTGACTGTCCCCACTCAACAGGGCAAATGCTGTAGTCCCCATTGTGCCTTACTACTTCCCCACACAGAGAATCCTTCATCCACCTTCTCATTTAGCAAAGTTCAGGCTGAGCTCTCTAGGAAAGCCTTGATCTTTGGGGACCACAATCCTATCTTGGGTGCCCCCATTCTATACTCTGTACTCTCATAGAACACATCTGGTCCCTCTGGCACACTGTACCTCTTCCAAGGCCTGGAAACTCCTGTCTATTCCCAGTATCCTCTGCAGTTCCTGTCATAACAAGGTTTCTGACCTCTAACTTCACTAGTGGCTCCAGCAGCCAGCCCTGCAAAACAATCTATAGTCAATCCAAATCCCTTGTGTCCACCATCAAATCCATGGCAGTAAGTCAAGTGAAGACCTCCTCATCTGAATTTGAGTGATTGTATCCTTAAAACTACAATGCTGGACAGGTTGTCTTTGTTTAATTTCACCTTATAAGGCACAGTCCCACAAAGGAATCAATCTTTCAAGACAGATGCAAGCCTGGAGCTGGTCAGCATTCAGCCCAGATGCCGTTCTCCCTCATGAAGAGGGGAGTGGAGTGGAGTTTCCTCATTGTCTCCTTCTGTTCACCTGTGCCTGCTTTCCCTTACACGGCTAAAATGGCCTCATTTGCCTTCCTGAGCTTTAGGTTTGGGGCAAACCTGAGCTTGTGTGGCCTGACCCCCTTCTGAGCACCTCCCACATGCGAGCTTCTGGGAAGGGCAGGTACACATTCATTCATCACCTTTTTTTGTTGTTGTAATTTTTCCCTTCCCTTTTTCGATCAGTATATATTTGGAATACATAACACATATACTTGTATTGGGGAACTGGTACATACACATATTCCATCTTGATTCTTTTTACTTCCCTTTCCCCTTACTCTCTCCAATTTCCCCTCAGCCCTCAGATCCCCTTTGCATCTCCACAAAGTCTATCTCCTTGTTTCCTACAATCTATCTTTTCTTTTACTCTTAAATTATTTATAATTTAAGTTTTTCAGAGAAGAGATTTCATGCAATATTTAACCTTCTATATCTGATTTATTTCACTTAGCATTATGGTCTCAAGGCACATTTATTTTCCTATAAATGATTCGAACTTATCCTTTACGACAGAGTAGTACTCCATTGTGTGAAAATACCATATATATATATATTTTTGGTACCCGGGATTGAACTTGGGTCCTTGCACTTGCTCAGCAGGCGGCAAAACCACTGAGCTAAATCCCCGGCCCAAAATACCATATTTTCTTTATCCATTCATCTGTTGATGGGCATGCAGGCTGCTTCCAAGATTTAGCTATTATGAGCTGTATACGCAGTCATCTTTGCATCCTCTGCACACGCAAGGCCCTAGCTAGCCATGGGGCCAGCCACATACATATATGTGAGACAAATAGCCCTCAGCATGGGTTCTAAGACCTGTGGCTGTGTAGTCCTTTTCTTGCCTATCTCCCAGTGTCTCACTCCACACACCCACACCCAGACCACCTCATCTCACTATCCATGCGTCTTCCTGTCCTGATCCTGTCTGCCTGATGTGCCCTGTCTCTTGCCCTCTGAGGACCATCCTGCTTCCTGTCTCCTCTCCTTTTCAGAAAAGAGCCTTTCTGATCTGTCCTTTGTCAGCACAACTGCAGAGTGGGAGTGAGAACATGATCTGAGGGCTGGGTCCTCAGATGCAGAGCCTGAGATGGGGTTACTGGGTGTGTGGTTTAAGGATGGAGCCCTCCAGGGAAAAACCTGTAAAAGAAGGAGATCTGCAAGATAAGGTCAGGAGCCAGCACCCCAGCCAGGTCCCTGGGGAGCCCTGATGTGTGAGCTGCCAGCTGGGGCTCCCACCCATTAGGACAGTAACCTCTGGAGCAGGTGCAGTGGGAGAAGCTGGGCTCACAGACCCCAGAGCTGGGAGCTGGCTGGGCCAGCAGGGCAGAGGGCGGGTGGGGGCTCAGTGTGTCTGCCTGAAAACGCCTGCCTTGTGGAATTGCTGGAAAGAGCAAATAGGCTTACTTAAAATACTAACGACAGTACCAGCACTGGACAGAGTTTAACTACTGTTTCTGTCATTTTTACTCTTCTAAAATTCAGCTAAAATTCTGCCTCTCAAGTCTTCCTCAGTGGCTATCTAGAGAATGAATTGTTCCTCTCCTTGGGAGCTTTGGCCTTTGTGGTTTTTCCTTTGAAGAATTAAAACTGCATAAGTAAAATATGCAGCCATTAATATCGTAGAAAATTCTCTCAGGATCTGAAGTGTGTGGGAGGAGAATGTTCCTTCTTTCTGCCCCATTGCCTCCCCTGCTAAAACCCTGTTGGTGGCACTTGTACCCTCAGTGTGTGTGATCCTGCCTTGTACTGGGGTTGGGTTTCCCAGCTGCCTGTAGCATCCTCTAATGGACAGGCCCTCGCTTAATAATTCCTTTACCTCTGCTTTGCCTGTGAGTCAAACTTTTTACCGCATAGGATGGGGTGGCATAGGCTGTCAAATACATCTCGGTAGTTTCCTCCTCCTGGAGACCCCTAGTGAGAAGACACACTGAGGCCCAGGACTATCTTTCAAGGTCACGGTACAAGTGCTCCAGGTAAATTGGGGAAAAGTCTATCTTAGGGAATGTTGTTTGTAAAGGTGACTTCCACCTGATGAAGTATCTTGCTCATTGATTTACTTTTTCTTGCTTAGTAAGATTGTTATTTTGTGTACTTTTAATGTGACTAAAATAGTCACACATGGCCAATGTGGGGATAGGAAACATTTTAAAGGGACTTTGCACCCCAGCACATCCAGATCACATTTGGAGGGCCCTGGGCTTATGTTTGCTGGCACTGCGATCACACTGCATTCCCATTCTGCTCCCAGATATTTCTACTTCAGCCTCTCCACTGCACTTCCTCTGCCTCTTGTCATGAGCTCAGGGGTGACGTGCACACCACTTCTGCATCTCTTCCTCCTCACCTAGCAGAGAGAAGCAGCCATTTCTCCCATTTGTTGGCTGCCAGTTCCACCTCTCAAAAAGTCTTCAAGTTTTAAGAATCTGTCAGGACCCTATTTTTAGTGGAGTGAGACTGCTCCTGGGAGTCCAGATTGCTGAAGCGTCCTCCCCACCAGATGGGCCTCTGTGCTGTGGGTGCAGCCTGCTGTGTCCTCAGCTCTCACATTCTGGTCACCTCACATAAACTTTGCTGCTTTGGAGCAGTTCTGCAGCCTCTGACCACCGCACCACTTGCCCATTATCAGATGTGGAAACTGAGGCTCAACAAGGGCAGGCAACTAAACTTCTATGTGCAGTCAGGTTAGAGCCAGTCCTTCTGACCTGAGTCTGAATCAACCCCTCACCTAGCCCTCTGAAATCCAATCAGCTCCTCTATGGAGAGGATCTTTTGCAGCTCTGTGGTACACCTGACCACACTGTGCACCTGGGAGAGAGAGAGAGGGAGAGAGACAGAGAGTCTGTGTGGGTCAGTAAATAACACTGGTCTTCCACCTACTGATCTGAAGGTCACAAACTGCCAGCCCTATGGCCAAAATTTTATCATAGCTATATTGTGTTTGATTTTCTCAGAGTTTTAAATTTTAAAAAATAGCTGATGTCTTAGTTACTTTTCTTTTTGCTGAGACAAAATACCCAACACCCAAAGTTAAAGGAGGAAAGGGTTATTGTAGCTCACAGTTTGTAAAGATCTTAGTCCATACTCAGCTGGATTCAAGACAAGGTGGCATGGGAGAGGGGCATCGCAGAGAACAAACAGTTCATAGCAAAGCAGGGCAGGCAGAAGGCAGAAAAGCAGTGAATTAGCAAGGCATCAGCCTGCTTTTCCCTTTTATTTGTTCCAGGCTACCTACCTTTTAGGTAGTACCACCTACACCCAAGATGGGCCTTCCCATTATCCACACTTAGAACTATGAAAAACCCATCAGTGGACTAATTTAGTAATCACATATCCTTAATCTAAATATTATACACTTAATCCTAGCATTACACACACTGAATTCAGCCACCTCTGAAAAAGCCCCACCTATGACCACATGAGGCTTTGGGGGGTCATCTAGACACAAGCCATAACAGTTGACGATATTTAAAAGCCAAGAATGCTCACATAAAAAATTCAGATGTCCAGCTTATCTTGAAAACATAGAAAACTGATGGTAGTTTTGTGCTCCTGCTTGGCCACAGCCCACTGGAGCTGAGTAGTGGCTGTACCCACTCAGTGGGGAAGACACCCTGGTCCCCACCATGCCTTATTACTTCACCACACAGAACCAGTGTCAGCTGCTATTTGTCACTGCTCATACATTGTTGATTTTTTTGGGTAGATTCCAGGACAGCCATAAAACAGACCAAGCCCACCTCCCGCATTATTGCCTAGTCCTTACAGGCATTTGAGTTTGAAATCTCTGCTTTCCCTAAAATTTCTACCAAACCATCTTTGGAAATCTCAGCACCCTAGCACATAGTAGGTGCTCAAGGACAACAGCAACTACCATGTATTGTGTGCTCACCACAGCCAAATGAGGCTGTAGGATGTAACATCCTTTTCTTAAGAAGTTGAGGCCATGTCCAAAGTCGCAAAGCTGGTGACTTTTGTCACTGGGACTAAAATGCCTATTGTTTTACAATGTTGTTACATACTCCTTTCACTTTTTTAACTTGTTTGCTGGTTTCTGAAATTTTAATAAAATAAATCATTACTAAGGCCAAGCCTTGAACAGAGAGAGACTGACTGAAAGAGGAAGATGAATTTTCACTGACATTGTGAACCAAGGTGAGACAGGCATGAAAAGGCCTGAATAGCAGCATCCAGAGGCTACTGGCCTTCTAAGGGCACTATGGAGCTATGAAAGGCTTAGAGAAGGACTGGGCATGATCCATCTCTGGCTTCTGCACATGGAGACAGAAAGGACATTACTATGAGAATACAACAGAGGTGCTGGGCCCTTCAACAGAGAGGAGCAAGCAGCTTCCAGGGGGAAGATGGAGCCCCCCCCCCCACTGACTTGGGGAGGCAGAGTGCCTAGACTGGCCCCCAGGAGGCTCTGTGCCTCTGTGTTGTGAACTTCGAGGAAGAAGGGGCATTTGTGGAGGGCGGTCCTCTGGGTGCCCTGGGATGAGGCAGGAGATACCAGTGCTGCCTGCCAAGGTGATCACTTGGAGCAGTGAGAACAGTGTGCTCTGAGCCAAGAAGAGCCTGAAGATACCCCTGTCACACATGCAGGGTTTCCTCCTGGTCACCAGCCTCCTGCGCCCTCTCTTTCCTCCTAAGCTTAAGCCAGGACTATGAGTAACCTCTGTCCCCTCCTGAGGGGCTGCAGAGCACAGCCATGGTGAATTTTGCCCCATGAATGGTGGAATGTCCCAGCCATTCCTAGCAAGCAGGTGTTCTAGATACCCACCCCAGGGTTTCCCTAGAATCCTCACCAAGTGGAGGCCAGGGGAGGGGAGTTATCAGGGTCCCCTGCCACCCCCCCACCCCACCCCATGGGGGCCTATCTTTTCTTCCTGATAGCAGTGAGCAGTGCATTTGGCTTTTTATAAGGCCAATAAATAAATAAGCAAGAAGGCATGATTAATTGATGGCATGGAGCAGATCCAGGCGCTGGGTCAGGTGGCCCAGCTTCCTGGTGAAGCTGGGCATTTCAGTGACCCCGGGCCTGTGCCAAGGAGCAGGAGCCTACCTTGGGGAGGTGCTTCCCTAGCTGCTTAGGGTTTTCAACTTTGTCCTCAGGCAGGGGCTCTATTCTGGACACTCTCAGGCCTGATAGAGCCAACTTGGCCCCTTGCTCCCCACCCCGGTCCTTCCTGGGGAGCACCCTTGGACTAAGCTCCTTAGGATTGGTCCAGCCCTGCCCTCCTCCAAAGCCGTATCCCCGTATGCCCCCTCCATATCTTGCTCACGGTGCCAAGTGTGGCTGGTCCACAGGTCTCAGTACACTGGGAAGCTGGGGCCCTGAGACCCGTGGAAAGAGCTGAAGGATATCTCCCTCCCCAGGCCGGGCCGGCGCGCGGGTGGGTTGGGGCAAGGGGCTGGTACTGATGGAAGGGCCGGAGATGGCGCCCCGGAAGAGGCGGGGGACCCTACTGCAGACTCCCGGTGCACGGGAGCGCAGGAGCGGGAGTCTCGCTCTGGGTCCCGCAGGGCGCCGTCCGCACGGAGTTTGGGGAGGGCTCGGGGGAGCTCGAGAGGAGGAGCGGGAGGAGCGGGGGCGGGCGGAGCGCAGTGCCGCCGGCGACAGCGGCGGCGGCGGCGAGGAAGGAGGCGGCGGGCCCGGCGGGCGGCGAGCAGGGCAGCGGGCAGGAGCCGCAGCCTCGGGGTCGCGGGCCGGCGGGAGGCGCAGCCGGGCGGCGGAGTATCTCGCATCTGCATCGGCGCAGGTGAGGCGAGCGGCCGGCCGGCGGGCCGGGCCTCCTCCGCGCTCCCGGGTTTCTCCCTGCTCCCCGCGGCTGCCCTCCCGTGGGCGCCCGCTGGGGACCTGCGTGGACCGGAGCGCAGCCCTGCGGGGCACGTCCCGGTCCCTCTTCCCGCGGAGGCCGGCGCCTGTCAGCTGTGACCTTGAGCTGGCACCGGCGGGCGGGCGGGGCGGCCGGGTGGGCGCCGGGCGCCGGGGGCCCGGGCTGAGGTGTGGGCGGGAGGCGCCGCGTGCAAACTTTCCGAGCTCCGAGCAGCCCCGGGGCGGGGAGGGGGGTGCGTCAGAGGCTCTGGGACCCCCTAGTGTCCTTGGTCCCTTCTGGCTCGACCACTGCGCCTGGCTTCTCCTCCCTGCGAGCCTTCGTTTCTCCTGGCTCTGGTTGAGAGGCCTGGGACTAGCCAGAGCTGTGACAGGCACCCTGTGTGGAGGGGGTCTCCCTCCCCAAGGTGGCTCGGGCTTCTAGGAGTGGAAAGTGAAAAGCCCCCTGCCAAGTGCTCTCTGCACCCCCCTCGCCTTTCCTTGTGCCCTCCATCCTGTGCACAGCCCTTCCGCAGGCAGCGTGGGTTCCCTACCTGGCCAGGGGAAAGCTCAGAAGCCTGGCAGTCAGTTGCAGATCCGCAGTGTGATTTGTCAGCCCACAGCAAAGCCTTCTTGGGAAAGTGGGCTCGGGCAGGTGCGCCTCAGGCCCTCACATGCGCCAATATTTCTAGATACTTGGGTTCACCTGGGGCCTGGTCACCTCCTCCTGCCCTGTAGCCTCGGAGAACGGGACACCTTGGCTGTTGGGGATGTCGCACCTCTGGAAACACAGCCTTCTAGAACGTTAGGAAAAGGGACCTGAGGCCCAGAGAGGGTGAGCCATCCTCAAGGTCACGCAGCCAGCGGAAGATGGAGAACCAGCGTTTCTTACATATAACCAATTAGAGGAAGCCAGGCCTGATGATGCAGGCCTGTAACCCCAGTTCCCAGCTCCCAGGAAGCTGAACCAGGAGGATCTCTGCTAGTTTTAGGCCAGCCTGGGCTTCATAGTGAGTTCAAGGCCATTATGAACTGCATAGTGAGACCCTCAAAAAAACAAAAACAAACAAAAAATAATCAGGGTACATGGATAGCCCTGAGGGCTTTGGGCTTTGGGATAAAGACTAAGGCAAATCATTTTCTCTGTCTCAGTCTTCCCCCATGTGAAATGGGAATAGCCACCTCCCAGGGTATTCTGATGACTGAATGAACTAGTGTTCTTAAAGTTCTTACCATTGTGCCTAGTGTGTGGTATGTGACCAAACAAATTTGGATTCCAGCTTGTGAATTTCCTTTCTGAGCCAGGGAGGTAGGGCAGAGAGTGGTAATCATGTCAGTTCTCTTATGCTTTGGGCATCGGGGTTTAGGTGGATTCACCCCTGTGGCAATGTGGGCTGGTGGAGCCACAGATGTTGGAACCTGTGCCTCTACACAAAAGGGCTGGGAGAGACCAGGGCCTGTGCCTTCAGGGTCCTCTGGGTGTATGAACTCTGGGCTGTGGTTTCCTGTGGCCTCTGGGAAAATCAATACCTGATTCCTAACTGGCAAATGAAGATGAGGCCCCATGGCCTTGAGGTCTGGGGGGAGAAACAGATCCCCACTTCTTCGAGAGGTCATTCTTTCCCCCAGGGGTATTACTGGCAAGGAGATGGAAGGAGGTGAAGAGTGGGACTCATTTACTCACTCACTCACCCAGCCTTGATTCTCATCTCCTCTAAGTCAAAAGGTACTTGAAACACCCCAGGGAACAAGCACAGCTTGCAATAATGGCACTCCTGTCAGGTACTGGGCACTTGTTAGGCACTAGAAACATATTCATTCAGTTGACAAACTTGTACTAAGTAGCTAATACATGCTAAGCTCTGTTTGGTGTGCCAGAGACAAGCTAGTAAATGAGATGGACCTGGACCCCACCATGTAGGCTGGCTATATGACTTTTCATTCAGGGGAGGGCACCATTAGTAACACTATCAGGACCACAGGCGTAAGTGGCCACCCAGCAACCTTTGGGAGTTTATATGCCAGTGTCCAAAGAAAACTGTTATTTTTTAAGCACTTGCTTTTTGCCAGGCTCTGTGCTAAGCATTTTTATGTTGACATCTGATTTAATCCACAGAAGGCTGTGTAATGTTACTGCGTAGATGCAGCTGGTTAGAGTGGAACTGTAATCACTTGCTGGGCTGCCCTCCCTCCCCGGAGATGGGTGACAGTAGAGCTCAGTGTCCACATCAATGTCAACAATGTTCATAGATGACTTAGTCAGTAGCACAAGTGTTGTAACTGATGTGCAGTGGAAGCAAACAGGGAGACAGATGCTGGCTGGAGAAACCAGAAGCAGCTTCCTGGAGGAGGGGACCTTTAAACTAGACCTTGAAATATGAGTTCGGACTTTGGCAGACTGAGGAGGTTGGGGGAATGGAAGACATGCCAAGCCCAGGTTGCAAAGGCTTGGAGGTATGGAGGTTGGGGACAGCACCTGCAAAATAAGTCCAGATCCAGCTTTAACAACTGAGAGCTGAAACAGCAGCCAGCAGAGATTCCATCAAGGGCGTGGCGTGTGAAGGCATGTGATACATTCCAGTTCTAGAAGGATGTTCAAAGGTTTGACTATTCTGGTGGGGAAGAGCAGAGAAGGAATTTGATTTCTGTTTGATATGACTTTTCTATGACCCGGTCTGTATGATTGACCGCCTACAAGGCCATGGAAATCATTGTTATATAGAAACACTGCTGTTGAATTTTACTAACATCTGTAGCAGCAAAAACTTCCCCAAGCAAACTAACTGCCAAGAAGAGAAATATTAACCTAGTTAAATGAAAGGGGTTTTAGCAGTATTACCTGGGAATAAAAATGTACTCATTATTAATTAAATACATTTTCTGTGTTTTATCATATACAAAGTGCTCTGCTTTCTCTCTTTTCTCCTCTTTGGGTCACCTCTATTGCCATATCAATCTAAGAGTAACAAAAGTGTGTTTCTTTCTTTTTTTAAAATATTACTTTAGGTGTACATTATAATGGTACATATAAAGGTACATTTTAGGTGTACAGTATAATGACATTAATCATTGGAAATTTGCACCTTTACATAATCTCTCTTGGTTCTTATTTTTCCCTCTTCCCCTGCCCTCCCCTCAACCCTACCATCCTTCCCTATTTACAAAGACTTTGTTTCCATTTTTTCATGTTCTCATATTAATTCCATTCCCTTCTTTCCTTTCCTCTACCCCTCCCACCTCCCCCTCCCCTTTGCCCCTTTTCTTCCTATTTCACATTATCTATTATACCTTTTAGTCCTTATTTACACTTTCAGTTTCTCACACTAAAGAAACTATTTGGTATTTACAAATGTGTGTCCTATTTATTTCACTTAAGAGTATCGCCTCAATGTGCATCCATTTAGCTATGTCTCTAATTTCTCATTTTTTATGGCTGAGTAGTACTCCATTTTATAAAAAAACATATTTTCTTGATCCAGTCTCCAGTTGATGGGCATTTGGGCTGCTTCCAAGTTTTAGCTATTACAAATTGTACTGCTATGAACATGGGTACACATATATCACTGTGGTATGATTCTTTTAATTCTTTGGGGAAGATACCCAGCAGGGAAATAGCGGGGTCAAATGGGACTTCCAGTCCTAGTTCTTTGAGGTATCTCCATACTGATTTCCACAGTGGTTGCACCAGTCTACACTCCTACCAGCAGTGAAGTGTTCCTCTTTCCCCACAGCCCTGCCAGCATTTGTTATTGGTTGATTTCATGATAGCAGCCATTATTTCTGGAGTGAGGTGGAATCTCAGTGTTGTTTTCATTTGGATCTCTTGAATGACCAGTGATGTTGAATATTTTTTCATATGTTTATTTGCTATTTCTACTTCTTTGTCTGAGAAATGTCTGTTCATTTCAGTTGCCCATTTTTGGATTGGGTCTTTAAATTGGAGAGGTCTGCTTTTTTTCAGTTCTCTATAGATTCTAGATAGTAGACCTTTGCCTGAGGAACAGCTGGTAAAAACAGTTGTCTCTTCATGCTGTTGGTAGTTTCTCTTGCAGTGCAGAAGCTTTCAGTAAGAAGAGATCCCACTTGTTGATTCTTTGTGCTAGTTCACGTGCAATTGATGTTTTGTTTATGAAATCTTTTCCTATGCCAATATCTTCAAGAGTTCTACCTAACCTCTCTTCCAGCTGGATTAGCATTTCTGTTTTAATATTTAGAGATTTAATCCATTTTTATTTTAGTTTAGTGCATGGTGAAAGATATAGGCCTAGTTTTAATCTTTGGCAAGTTGAAACCCAATTTTTCCAGCACCATTTATTAAAGAGGCTATCTTTCCTCCAGTGAGGGTGTTTGGCTCCTTTATCGAAGATGAAATGGCTGAGTGTGTCTGGAGTTGTTTCAGCATCTTCTAATCTGTTCCACTGGTCCTCAGGTCTGTTTCTTTGCCAGTACCATGGTGTTTTTATCATAGTAGCTTTGTAGTATAGTTTCAAGTTGGGGGTTGTGATACCCCCCTGCCATGTCTTTGTTACCTAGAATTACTTTTGCTATTCTGGATCTCTTCTTGTTCCAAATGAATTTTTGTATTGTTTTCTCAAGGTCCATGAAGTATGCTGCTGGGATTTCAATTGGGATTGCATTGAATCTATGTAGCAGTTTTGGAAGTATGGCCATTTTCCCTATGTTGATCCTTCCTACACAGGAGCAGGAGATGTCTGTACATTTTCTGATATCATCTTCCATCTCTCTTTTCAGAGTGCTATAGTTTTCAGAGAAGAGGTCTTTGATTTCCAAAGGTGTGTTTCTTTAGTAATGGCATATTTCTCAGACTTTTCATTAATCCAAATGGCCTCCTTTCCTCCTTCTCCAATTGATTTGTGGTATCTAAAAATTTGAGTCTGGTAACAAAACAGAAAGGGGGTAACTACTGGGGCCTTGGAATTGGAAAATCTGGCTTAAAAGACTGAGGAAGCAGAAGAGAACACTTGACCAAAAGGAGGAAGGCTCACGGCCAGTGTTGGGAGTGTGTGACATGTGCCAAGAAGAGTCCCTGTCCTGGATTTAGTGCTCCACAATCACTGGATTGCAATTCTTAGTTGTTTTAAACAGGGCCCCCTATATTCATTTTGTACTGGGTCCTGAAGGTTATGCGGCCGATCCTGGGAAGGAGCGATGAGGGTAGAAAGGGGTAGAAGGATGGAAATGATATACGTAGAAGAGAGAGAAAAGAAAGTAACATTTTCAAAGCTGGAGCTGGAGTTGAGGTGTGGTTCAGAGCTGAAGCATGTGTTTAGCATGCACGAGGCCCTGGGTCCCATCCTCAGCACCACAAAAAATTTTTAAAAAACAAAAATCTCACTCATGTCCCAGAGGTTGTGTGAAACAATTTTCTGTGTTTCTTTTTTTAAATCTTCGTGTCAACCCTATGAGATAGGTGCTATTATCTCTGTTTTAAAATGTAAGATTTATCATTATCAGCGGTACTAATAGATAGATGACTATCATCAAAAAGACAGTTGAGGGCCGGGGATTTAGCTCAGTGGCACTGCCCCTGCCTTGCAAGCACAAGGTCCTGAGTTTGATCCCCAGTTTAAAAAAAAATAAAACAGTTGCAAGGGCCAGGGATTTAGCTCAGTGGGGCCTCGTGTGCCTTGCAAGTGCAAGGTCCTGAGTTCAATCCTGGTACCGAGAAAAAACAAGACAGTTGCAGTTCCCAAGGCGAGAAGGCACACTGGGCACACAGGAAGGACCCCACACACACTGAACACAGATCAGATCCCTCCAGAAACTGGTCGGCCTGGGAGGAGCAGTCCCTCTGCTCAAAGCATCAAATATGGAAACTGGGAAACAGTGGTTACACTCACATTTGACAGATGAGAAAACTAAGACCCAAAGAGATGTAAGTCAGTGGCCCATCCAAAAGCCACTCAAGGCAGTAAGGTTATGCTGTGTTGGAAGGTGTGTGCTATTCCAGAGTTGTAGGAAGTGTCAGGTGTCAGGACTGTGTGTGATTGGTCCCCATAAACGATGTCTCTCCTCTACACTTCTGCAACAATTTGGGAAATGGCAAGTAGGGAAGGAAAATAATCATTTGCCCACCATATCCATAGGTTCCACATCTCCAGATTTAACCAACCATAGATAGAAAATACTTAGGCCAAAACAAACAAACAAACAAACAAACATGTACAGTCTTTTCCTCATTGTTATTCACCAAACAATGCAGAATAACAACTACTTACATAGGATTTATATTGCATTAGGTATTATGTCATGTAGTGATGATTCGAAGTCTTGTATATGAGAGAATATGCATGGGTTCGTCACAATGAACAACGTTATATAAGGGACCTGAGCATCTGTACATATTGGTATGGGGAAGCATCCTAGAAATGGTGTCCTGAAGACAAGAAGAGATGACTGTATAATGTTTCTCCCTGATGCAGTAGAGGCAAAGTTGGAGGTTGTGGGTCTATGTTTGGGTGAGGGTCAAGTGATGCCTGCTGACTGGTCCCCAGGAGGAAGACACATAAAAATCTGGCCCAAGTAAGACTTCAGGTAGGGAGGGTAGAGCAGAGGACAAGCTTTCTGCCAGCAGGCTCCCTCTTGAGAGGAGGAAGGGCAGTTGAGCTGAACATACATCCCCCTCCCCTCCGCAACATGACCAATAACATAAGACTGTGCCTCCCCAGGGAGGAGCCGGGAAAGGGGTGAGGAGAAGCCAGAGAGTGACACTGAGGATTCTCTACACAAGGAAGAGACCGTGGGGAGAGACCAAGGACTAGACATGTTTGAGCTGGAGTTTGTGAACCCCTTCCTTCCATCAAACATAATATGTAAGGCTGGCATTTCAGGAGGTACCAGAAGAGGGGCTCTGTGGCTTTCTTCAGATTCTCAGAGGGCTCAGTGGCCCAAGGAACAGGAAACAATCTTGGGTCACAGAAAAGAAATGCTAGAGAGGAAGGTGATGAGCAGGTCTCAGTTAATCTCATTATCAAGTGAGAGTACCCATTGGTTTTAGGAGTGTGAGTCTGGCAGGGAAGCACATTACCTCTCCCGTTTGGTCCAGCACAGTCAGGTGTCATAAATATTATAATAGAATGTCTAGGCAGAATTCTGAGCAGGTGGAGAGACCTGTTTCTTTATTCAAAAGTCAAAAGATAGAGCTGGGGTTGTTGCTGCAGACCTGTATCCCAGACCTGTAATCCTCAGAAGGCCCATGTAGGGAGATCGGAAGTTCAAACCTAGCCTGGGCAACTTAGGGAGACCGTGTCTCAAAAATAAAAAATAAAAAGAACTGAGGATGTAGATCAGTAGTAGAGAACTTGCCTAACATGTGTGAGGTTCTGGGTTCAATCCCTAGCACTGAAAAAAGAAAATCAAAAGGTGGGACTTAGAAAAATGACCAAAGCTTTTATCAAATTCAGCCCAAGAAAATGGTGCTGTGGAGTAGATGCACATGGAGAGACAGAGTAGATCATTTCAGTATGTCTTTGTCAGTGGTAAACACTAACGTCTGTCTGTACCTGTTTGGTACTACATCCTCTGACCGAGTCAGTGACACAGGCAGGGTACACAGATGGCTCTAAGGAGCAGCTATCTTGCATGGCACAGCATCAGTCCAGTGCCTCTTCTTGGGGTTTTGCCTGCATCTCTAGAACTACTCTCAATCTAGGCGACCAGTTTCCTCTGCCAGCTCTGACTCTGCCTGACACACACACTCACCTAGGAGCAGACAAGATGAGGGCTTGGTGTGTACTAGGCCATATGCTACACTTCTCATCATCAGCTGCTGAATTGTTAACAATCAGAGAATTTCAACTGGGGCCAGAGAGGTATGGTACCTGGTCCACAGCACACAGCAGTTGTGATGACAGGTGTCTTGGTGTAAGCCTCTGTGACTGACCTCTAGACATTTGGCATCTGCTTTTCTTGCTGCTGCTTCCTTTAAAAGATCCCCTGTTCTCCTTGAAGTCTGCCCTCTCTCCATCTCTCCAGGGTTTTAACATCTGAATGTTCTCCACCCCACTGCTGGGGGATTTAGGCATGGACCCAGTAGATTCGAAGGTTGTGGGTAGCCTTCTTGGGACTCTGAACAGATTAATAAGGAAGGCAATATTTCAAGGATGAGATGTTGAGGTACTAGGCTTGCTCATCTGGGCAGGGTTAGATGGAGGGTTAGATGGAGCTGTCCGGAGGCAGAGGAGAAAAGGGGAGGGATAAATGTGGGGTTGGTGTAGGAGGCTGCCTCATGCTCTCTCTGCCCCTTCCCACCTGTCCTACCCCAGCAAGTCATAGAACCTTAAGAGTTAAGGGTCCCCCTGGAGATAGCTGGGCCAACTCCTTGATTTCACAGAAAAGGTGAAAAGATTGGCTCAGAAAACGAAAGTCACTTCTTCAAGGTCACATATCATTTTATGGGGCCACAATCCCTGTCTCCTGCTCAAACCCTCCTTGGTTATTGTTGATTTTCTCTAGACCAGAGTAATGACTAAGGCAGGCCCCCCAGATGGTGAGCATATTAGGATTTTGGTTCCTGTCTCATTTGGTCTCAAGTTCCCAACTTCTCTGGAACATAGTAGACACTCAATACAGAATTGAATCAGTCTGCCAGGCTGCTGTAGCAAATTACCACAAATTGCCACTTGTCTTGCTTTTGCCAGGTAGCTTTGAGGCCAAGTGATATCTTTTCTGCCCAAGAGCCTTAATAACCAGCAGGCAATTTGCCCCTTTCCCCCTTTTCTCCTTGGTAATTGTCTTAGTCACTGTTCTCTCATTGCTGGCACAAAATACCCGATACCCAAAGGTTCAAAGGGAAGGGGTCTTTTTGGCTTACAATTCATAGAGATTTCAGTCCCTAATTGGCTGGCTCCTAGCTGGGATGGCAAACAAGCATTGCAGAGGAGAAACAACGTGGCACGCATAGGGCAGCAAAGGTAACGAGAGAGGTTTAACAGCATCTTTCTCCCCCTTTTTATCTTATTCAAACTACTGGGATTAGGGCAGTGCCAAACTAATCACTCACACGTAGTTTAGCATCACACACCCTTAACCCCAGCATCACACATTCCAGATTCCACTACCTCTGAAAAAGAAAGTCCCACCTCACCTTCATGAGGCTTTGGGGGACATCTAAACACAAACCATAATAGCAATCAAAGATTCATAGTGACAGAGCCTCTCTTGGTCTCTTTCTGTCAGTGAAAATCAGAGAGGTAGCTGGGTATGGTGGTGCATACCTGTAATCCCAGCACTCGGGAGGCTGAGGCAGGAGGATTGAGGTGAGTTTGGGGACAAGCCTGGGCTACAAGTGAGTTCAAGGCCAGCCTGAACTGCATAGTGAGATCCTGTCTCCAAAAAAAAAAAAAAAAATCAGAGACCACAACCTCCAGCTGACTGTAAGTGCCAGGTAGCATCACTGAGGAGTAAGCCTTTGGCATATTGGACTTGTTTGTTACTGCAGCCTAACATAACCCATCCTAACTGATGTGGATAGGGAGTGGGCTGAAATAATCACACCTTGTTTGGAGATATTTTTGTGTCCTTAATTCCTTCAAGTGTGATGCCAAAAAGTTCAGTGTTTGAAGGTGTAATTGCTGCTATGTGAAGTGCTGACCAGTGTCCCAGGCAGGAAACGTTTTTGGAAAAAAAAAAAAAAGTGGACTTTTCCATTTTTACCTGGCATCATCTCTCCAAACTCTGCCTTCCTAGCCATGGCACCCTTGCAGTGGGTGCTTCTATATCTCTAACCCTGTGCTCATCTCTCAGGAAACCTTGTCACTTGATGAGTGGCTGGGGCAGAGGGGACAGGCATGGAGAAAGAGGGGAGCACTGGGATTGCTCTGCAAAGCACAGAGGGCAGAATTAGGACTGAACAAGGTTCCTTCAAGGGGAGAGTCCTCTAAGGCTTAGAGCTTGGCCTGGCATGATGCTGAGTCACCGCAGCAGAGCATCTTGAACAAAGGCTGGTGTCAGGGTGCGGGGTCCAGGTCAGTGGGAGCACAGCAAACACTCCATTCTCTCCCACGTGGTGATAGAGAAGTTGCCCAAAGAAGGTGGATCTTGGCTGCAATCCTATATGTCTTTTTCTCTTTTCAAAATAAAAGTAGCTTTTTCTCCCTCTGGTTATAGAGATGTTACATAATGATTATATAAAACTCAAATGGCATCAAAAAGTATAAAAAAGAAAGTAAAATTCAGATAAATGCCACAAAACAGAGCTAACTCCCATTAACATTTTGTCAAATGTCCTTCCAGACATTTCTTATTTTATCTCATCCTTGCTGCTCCTCTGTGAAGGAGACCCTTCCATCCCCAGCACAGATGGGGAGCCTGAGGCTCAGAGTGAGAAGTGGCTTGCCCAACACCACACAGCCACGGAGAGATGGGACCTGCTTTGGAATGTAGATTGTCCTAAAAAGCTTGTTCCTTTTGCAGAGGGGAAGTGAGGGCCCACCTATGATGTGTGGGTGGTGGAGTGAGTAGGCAAAGGGGAGCCTGGAAACTGCCAAGAGGGTGTAGAAAAGGCTGAGTCAGTGAAAGTGCCGAAAGAAAATCCTATGGGACAGACTTTTATAACAACATTCAGGGTGGGTTGGAGGAGCAATGGGCTTTGGCATTGAATCTAAGTTTGAATCCTTGCTGTTCCCATTAATAATTTTGTGATTTTGGGCAGGACACTTCACTTCTCTGTACCTGAGTTTCTCTATCACATGATGGTAATATTTAAATGTGTGCCTGGTGCCTGTTTGACTACTGCACTCCTTTTCCATAGCCATCTTCTTCTGCTCCTGTTCCTCCTCCTCTTCCTCTTCCTCTTCTTCCTTCTCCTTCTCCTTTTCCTTCTCCTTCACCATCTTCTTTTCATGGTACTAGGGTTTGAACCCAGGATCCTCCCATGAACCTTCATCTTCTACCCTTTTTATTTTGAGAAGAGACTTTCTAAGTTGCCAAGTTGCCTAGGCTGGGCTCAAACTTGAGCTCCTCCTGTCCAGGCTCCCAGAGTGCTGGAGTTACAGGCACCACCACACACACCTGAGATATTCTTATCAGCTTTGTCTTTATTTTGGTTTTAGAACTTGCTAGGAAACCAAATCTAGAAGCAAATCCTTGGTGTAGGGTCCTAGCCTCCCTTTCTGCTTTGTTTACCACCTCCAATTTGACCTTGACTTCATCCATCTCAGTCTGGAATTCTGGTCTTCTCCTGTAAAATAAGGGGGTTGGGCTGGATGTGTTCTAGCATCATCCCCTGCTCCAAACCCTGCCCTTGTATAAGCTGGAAAAGAGAGGATGTAGTGACTGAAGCAATCAGAACTGAATGAGGAGGTGTCTGGGGCTGCCTTTGTTCTAGGAAAGTAAAGGAAGAACACAGACAGAGGATAGATGGAAGAGCAACTGGGAGCCAGAACAACTGAGCAACCAGCAAGAAACAAGCAGGTATGAAAAACCTGGGCTGGTGGGAATCTGTAGGTGGGAACAGAGGAGAACATGAAACCAAACAAGGCAGAAGTGAGCTGAGAACAGCTGTATCTGACACCTACCCTCTTGTGGGAGAATGGGAGATAGGAATCAATGACAGCTCGTCCTCATGTTTAATACCTGGGGGAAGAGCTTTGAAGAATGTGTGTTCAACGACTAAAGTTGAATTTCTCCAAAGTTTGCAGGGACGCTGCAGTTATGCCAGAGAACATGCCTATGAAATCCCATTGGAATCTATTTTGGGGCACGAGGTTTTATAACCAGAGTCAGAAATTGAGTGGAAGTGTGTGGGAGGCTGACCCTGGACAGCTTCCACGTTGGAGAGGAGGGGAGAGTATTTTTATCTGCAAACACCATGTCTTCTAGGGCGAGGTTGGGAAGGAGGCCGCTTCACCGCTTTGGTTTTCTCACCCACTGCTGTGTTAAGATGAGAATTGTCTTTGACAGAAGTTGTTCAAGTTTCTTACTTGGAGTGGGTGGCTGGAGGCTGGGGATGAAGCCAGGGAACTTGTCTGGGACATTTGTATGTTGGAACCAAGACATCTGAAACTCAGTGTGCCAGAGACTCCTTCAGATCTGTCTTGTGGGGTGACACAGTACCAGGGACCTTTGTATAGCTGGAGACTTCCTCCTGGACTGCTGCATGGCTCAGCCACTGGTATGGCCTGTCATGGTTTACATCTAGATATTCCCCAAGAGCCTCATGCTCTGATAAGCAGGGCTTTGGGAAGGTGATTGGATTGTTTGGCTTTTAGAGCTGGCTTGCTATTAGGAGCTGGGGTCTAATGGGGAAGGGGGTCATGGAGTATGACCTGGAAAGGAATGTCTCTCCCTGGCTCCCTTTTTTGATCTCTGCTTCCTGGCCACCATGATGTGAGGAGCTTTTCTTCTGCTGTGCCCCACTGCCATGCCTTCTGCCTCAGAGCCAGCACACTATGGGCTGAAAATGTGAGCCATAATAAATTTCTCCTCCTCTGAGCTGTGGGTGTCAGGTATTATGTTCCAGCAACAAGACAGTGCCTAAGACACTGCCCAATACCTGGTGACTTAGAACAAAAAGCAGGCACTGTTGCTGTCAAATCTGTGGTTTTGATAAGTGGTTGGTTCTTCTGGTCCTGATGGTTCCCTTGGTTGTCTGGAACCATGTTGGTAGCTCTGTGGGTGCTGGTGGGCTCTCCCACAGTTAGCACTGGCTGGCTTTAGCCAGCCTAGGACATTCTCAATGGAGAGTGCTCATCTCTGCTCTGTGGAGGGTCTCATCCTATAGCAGCAAGCCTAAACTTGTTCCGAAGACAGACAGAAACAGAGAGAGCCAGAAGCACTCAAGAATGACTGAGATGTGGGCTCAGAATTGGTACAGTGTCACCTCTGGTGCACTCAATTGGCCAAAGCAAGTTATAGGATCCTCTAAAATTCAAGGGTGGGGAAACAGGCCTCCCACCTGGATGGTATTGGGCCACCAAATCACCCTGGTAAGGGCATGAATACAGGCAGGCCTGTGACTAGAACCATCAGTGCCTTCAGTCTGCACAAGGCTGACAGAGTGGGCAGCCCTCCTCCTTAAAGTCTTTGTGATGCCCAGGTTTCCCTGACTATACATGGAGTTTTCCAGGAGTCTTACCTGGGAAATCAGGAAAGCATGCATCTTTAAACAATGAGAGGTCACTTTCACTTCTCAGATTGGCAGTGCTTAAAAATTTTGATGTTGTCAACTATTGGTAAGAGTCTTAGGAGACAATTCAGCAGCACCTATTTGAATTAACCCCAAATATGTGTTAAACAATTGTAGTGCATAAATCCCATAAAATAATACTGGGCAATGAAAGAGAACAAATTATTGACACATGAACATCAAAGAATGAAAAAAAGCCAATTGTAAGCAGTTATCTACTATTGTATGTAACAGTACAGAAATGACATAATTACAGAGATGAGAACAGATAGCGGTTTCAGTGAAGGGGGGAGGGACATTTTGCTCTAAAGGGATAGCATGGGGGAGTCTAATGGGGATGGCAGTTGTGCTGAAGTGATAAGTGATAAAACTGTATAGAGCTGTGCATACATGAGTGCCCCTACACAGATACAACACAGAGGTGTCTGCCTGTATCACTGGCAGAGTCTGAACAGGCCCTGTGCATCATACCAGTTCCCATTCCTTGCTCTTGGGATTGCCTGTCTTTATGCGGGATGCTAACTTTAGGATAGGCCGAGAGAGAAGTACATGCATCTTTCCTGTACATTTCTCTGCAACCTCCTATGGATCTATAATTATTTACAAATAAAAAGTTAAAGACACAGATTCTCTTCCTGGTAAGTCTAATGTCCGTAACAAAGATATGAGAAACTTATAAATATAGTCCTTGAACTGTTTGCTACTGAAGCATTGAGAACAACCCAAATGTATCCATTCATATAACCATTTATTGAGTGCCTACTGTGTGCCATACACTGTGCCAGACTCTGGAAATGTCAGCATGAACAATATGGATCAAGCTCACACCCTTTTGGAGTTTGCATTCTGGTGATCATCCCACAAGAGGGAGCTGATTCTACAAATAGCCACACTGAGGAATTCCATAGAGCAGAAATAGAGAAATGAGGTGGATCTGTGTCTCTATGAACTCTATTTCCACAACATATCACTACAAGGAAAGAGCACGAAACAGAAGCAGCATTTAATATACCATGTATTTTAATTAATTAATTAATTTTTGTACCGGGCATCGAACTGAGGACCTTGTGATTGTGGGGCAGGCGGTGGAACCACTGAGCTAAATCCCTGGCTCTATGCCATGTATTTGAAAAAAAACAAGCACAATCAAAAAAGGAAGGCCAGCCTTTGACATGCGCTTTGCCTGCCATTAAGCTGGCCCACATCCCTGGAGTGGGGACCCCACAAGGGGAGAGGGTTTTGTTCCTTGTCCCCCCCCGCCCCCGCCCCGCTGCCCAGCAGAGTGAGTCTGACACTTAGGAGGTACTCAAACAGTGGCTCCAGGAAAGGGTACTTTATAGATGATGAGGTGCTCGGCAGTGGAGTAGTGACTTTCCCACCACATGGACATGTGTAATATGGGTTTAATGCTGTGACCTTGAGAACAGCAGATGTCATTCTTTCAAATTTGTCATCAGGGACATAAATCCTACTCTAACTTGAAGAAGTTTGTCAAGAAGATTATCAAATCTTAGATCTTATTTGTCCATTAGCTGTCATTTGTAGAATAACTTGCACTTTTGTGTTTTGTGATATGGTGCATGCATTGTCTCATTTCATCCTCCCCTCAGTTCTGTTTTGGGGAATGTAGATACTAACATACATGTTCTATTTGGCCTCTGCCCCAGCCCCTCCTGTAGGTTCGTAGACACAGTGATATATGACTACAAGTATCCTGTTGGGGTCACAGGACAAATGAGAACCAGTCACTCATCCACTCATCCAGAGAAACCCCTGGCCCATGTGCAAAGGCCTATGGAGGCCACTGTGCATTTTCGTTTCTCAGTGGTCCTGCTCAGCCCATTCTCTGGGGCCTAAGGGAGGGCACCTACCTCTCCGATATGCTGCTGTATCTCCTCTGCATCCCCATGTGTGGTTTAGCAAAGCACAGAACAGACCCTTGGGAACTGTTCTCTGAGTTGATATAAATAAGTTTTTTAAAAAAGCAGGTGTTGAATTTTTGATCATAAAGAACAATTGTACAGCATTTGGCTTCTGACATAGGAGGAAAGAGTGTTTGTCTCCATTAAACTGCCATGAGAGTTTGTGTGGTAGTAAAACTTAGCCAGTGAAGAATCTAACATTGAAAGTAGCTTGTTCATCAACTCACTTGTTCATTCACTAAGTATGACTCAGGGACCTGGTTTGATCCAGGCCTTTGACTGTGACTGCCTCTGAACATCTGGCTCTGAACCAGACTCAGTGCTGTTCTTACTAGCTTGCTGGCCAGTGAGCAGGACAAGGAAGCGTGGATGTGGTTTGCCCAGCATCACCCTGGGGAGACCAGGAACCTGTATCGTAGAATTCAAGCCCACCAGTTGGTTTAAGTCCTTACCATCCCTATCAGGGGGCCGTAAGCCATCCTTCCAAGTTCCCAGTAAGACAATGAAACAGAGACGCTCTCAGCCCCACCAGGAGAATTGTCAGAGACCCAAGGAACCCCACCAGAATTTGCATAGCCAGTAGCTGTAACTGTGATCCCAAGTGTCCTCTCACCTATTCCCCACCTGATCCTTGTGAACATTTATTACCCTGCTGCAGAAGAAGGCTGTGTTTGAGGCCAGATGACTTCTCTGCAGCCAGCAAGGGTCAGAGCCCATAGAGCAGAAATTAATGGATGATATTGAGGAGAGAGGCAGAGAAGAAGACAGCAGCTATTTTAGGCTCATTCTGCCAAAGCAGATACTAATGCTTGGGTCTCTGTGTTAACTCTGCCCACCCTTTGCACAGAAATCGAAATCACATTGGCTTGGGTTTTGTTTGCTAGTCAACTCCAGGCTTATAAAAAAATGCAGATTTTGAACCAATAAAAAATACTTACTGTAAAGCTCTCTCTCTCTCTCACACACACCCACACACATGCCCCCTCTCTTTCTCTTTTTCCATCATAACCTTCTCAGACTCACCAAGTAAAATAGACTAAGGTTGAATCTTGTTTAAAGATTGTTTAAAGCCAGTTTAAATCCTGACTTTTCTGCTTTCTAACTTTTAACCGCTCTTCTCTGGGCTTCAGTTTTCCCAACTGTGAGGGCTGAGTGGACATCAGCATTGCTGAGATATTAAGTGAGATGCTGCATGGAAAGAGGACCCTGAACCCATAGTGGGTGTTGAGTCCTTGCTTATACAGCAAGCCATCACTCTGTCCCCATAACAGAGGTCACTGCTTGTCCCAGGAAAAGTGTGGTGTTTGGGCATCAAGGTTGGGGATGAATTGCTGTGTGACCCTGAGGACTCACATTTCTAGGCTTGCTAGCCTGAGACATAGGAGGATAGAAAGTCTGTAGCCTTCTGCTTCAGTGTCCAGGCCTGGGATGGAGGGGTGGAAATGTAATGTTCATGTTGTCAGATTTCTCTGGCGTGTCCTAAGTGCATGACAAGGAGACTCTGGGGATCTTCTGGGGACTTCGGTTCTGGTCCTCAGGGCTCGGCCCAACCATTGTGGAGACTGATTTGTGTTCAGTGTTGTGTTTGTTCCATGGACAGCCTGAGCCTTGCCCCTGCGGGTATTTGGCTGGAATAGAAGAGCTGGTTTGGAAAACAGAAGCAAATGCTTGGCGGGTGTTAAGAGAACAGGTTGGGCCCACAGCAGAGCTGATAGAGCTAGAGACCCACAGCTGGAAGAGCCACACAGCACAGGGCTCCCCTGGCCAGAGAGGCCACTAAGTCGTCTTCCTCTCATAACTGCTGGGGCACATGGGGCCTGGAAACCAGTGAGGAAAGAGACTTAACATAGTAGTCTTAGGGACCCTCTCTTGGTACTCATGGCATGAAATACACCCATTTGTGGTTGTTTCAAGAATGTCACTCTTGAGCCAGGGATTTAGCTCAGTGGTTCTGCTCTCTGCTTCACAAGCGCAAGGACCCAAGTTCAATCCCTGGTACCAAAAAAAAAAAAAAAAAGAATATCACTCTCAGGGCCAGATATTTAGCACAGTGGCACCATGACTGCCAAAAAAAAAAAAGAATATCACTGTAAATGCAGGATATAGAGCTATCCCTATATCATACTCTAGATGAAAGCCTTGAGGCTCCAGAAAAACTAAGGAAGCTTCTGGAAGTTACACAGTCAACAAGAGGCTAGGCTCTGACCATGAACACTCCTTTTAAAATAAATATTACTGTTTTGACCGGAAAGCATCTGGAGAGGTTGGGTATCCTGAGCAGCCCTTTAGACAGAGCTGTTCACATGGATGAACCACTCAGTCAGTCAAGGCTCTGCAAGTACTGTGTGCAGGCCCTGTGCCAGATATTTGGGCTTCATCAGTGGACAAGGAATTGGTCAATGACTGGTTATGGATTTGAGTTCTAGAAACTTGATTCCAAGTCTTTTCTAAAACAGGTTTGGCACCTCATATACATTCAGTATCCCTTATCTGAAGTGCTTAAGACCAGAAATGTTTCAAATTTCATAGTTTTTGTTTTTGGGGTTTGGGTTTTTTTTTTCTTTTTTTTGATTTGGAGTGGACTTCACTGGTTGAGCATCCCTAATCCAAAAATCCAACCTCTGCACTGAAAACTATAGCACTCTGAAAAAAGAGATTGAAGAGGATATAAGAAAATGGAAAGACATCCCTTGTTCCTGGATAGGAAGAATCAATATAGTGAAAATGGCCACACTTCCAAAACTGCTATATAGATTTAATGCAATGCCAATTGAAATTCCAACAATATATTTCACAGAACTAGAGAAAACAATCCAAACATTCATTTGGAACCAGAAGAGACCTAGAATAGCAAAAGCAATCTTAGGCAACAGAGACATGGCAGGGGGTATCACAATCCTCAACTTGAAACTATAGTACAAAGCTACTGTGATAAAGATAGCATGGTACTGGCAAAGAAACAGACCCGAGGATCGGTGGAATAGATTAGAAGATGCAGAAACAACTCCAGACATACTCAAGCACCTCATCTTTGACAAAGAAGCCAACCACCCTCATTGGAGGAAAGATAGCCTATTTAATAAATGGTGTTGGAAAAACTGGATTTCAATGTGCCAAAGATTAAAACTAGACCCATACCTATCACCATGCACTAAACTAAGATCAAAGTGGATTAAAGATCTAAATATTAAAACAGAAACACTTAATCAGTAGAACTCTTGAAGACACTGGCATAGGAAAAGACTTTATGGACAAAACCTTAGTAGCATGAGAACTAGTACAAAGAATCAACAACTGGGATCTCATCTTACTAAAAAGCTTCTGCACTGCAAGAGAAGCCACCAACAGAGCTAAGAGACAACCTACAATGTGGGAAAAAATTTTTAGCAGCTGTACCTCAGACAAAGGGCTACTATCTAGAATATATAAAGAACTGAAAAAAATCAGACCCCCAAAATTCAAAGACCCAGTTCAAAAATGGGCATCTGAAATGAACAGACATTTCTCAGACAAAGAAGTAAAAGCAGCAAATACACATATGAAAAAATATTCAACATCAGTGGTCATTCGAGAGATGCAGAATGAAAACAACACTGAGATTTCACCTCACCCCAGAAAGAATGGCTGCTATCAAGAAATCAACCAATAACAAATGCTGGCAGGGGTGGGGGGAGAAAGGAACCCTTCTCCATTGTTGGTGGGAGTGCAGACTGGTGCAACCACTGTGGAAATCAGTATGGAAATACTTCAAAGAACTAGGACTAGAGGTCCCATTTGACCCAGCTCTTCCTCTGCTGAGTATCTTCCCCCCAAAATTAAAAGAATCATACCACAGCGATATATGTGCACCCATGTTTATAGCAGCACAATTTGTAATAGCTAAAGCTTGGAAACAGCCCAAGTGCCCATCAACTGGAAACTGGATAAAGAAGACATTTTTTTTTTTATAAATTGGAGTACTGCTCAGCCATAAAGAATAACAAACTAGAGACATTTATAGCCAAATGGATGCATATTGAGGCCATACTTTTAAGTGAAATAAATAGGACACACGTGCAAATACCGAATAGTTTCTCTAGTGTGAGAAACTGAAAGTGTAAATAAGGATTAAAATGAATAATTGATAATTTGAAATAGGAAGAAAAGGGGCAAAGGTGTAGGGGAAGTAGGAAGGGAAGAGGAAAGGAAAGAAGGGAAAGGAAAAATTATGAGAAAAGAAAGAAATGGAAACAAAGTCTGTGTAAATAGGGAAGAGGGAACACAGGGAATGGGGACAAAATAAGAACCAAGATACATCATGTACAGGTACAAGGACTCAGTGATAAATGTAAACGTATTGTATACCTAAAATGTACCAATGAAAGAATTTAAGCAAAAAAAAAAAAAAAAATCCAAAATGCTCTAAAATGTGAACCTTAAAAAATTTCAGGTTTTATTTTGGATTGTGGATTTGGGGGTTAAGAGTGTTCAATACATTTAGCTCAGTGGTTCCGCTGCCTGCCCCGCAAGTGCAAGGACCTGAATTTGATCTCCGGTACCAAAAATAATGTTCAACACATAATTCATACCCAGGTGAGAATCACTGGTTTCCCATCATTAAGCGAATGCTTTTCCTCTAGGACCTGATTTTGCCTCCTTTTCTTTCTCCCCATTCAGCATTGACAGGCCCCATGCACATCAAAGTCACTTTCTGTCTCTGAGGGTCATTCTGGGAAAAGTATTACACACCACTTCCTGCAGTTTAACCATCAAAGGGGAGAGAATTTAAAGTTGCACAAGAGCTTTAGTGAGTGATTAGGTCAAGTGAAACTTCAATTTCTCCATCTGTAAAATGGAGACAGAGTAGTAGTTTTTGTTTGTTGTTTTTTATTTTTTTGTGTGTATGTTTTTGGTTTTTTTCTTTTCTCTTTCTCTCTCTCTCTTCCCCTTCCTTCCTTTCTTTCTTTCTTTCTTTCTTTCTTTCTTTCTTTCTTTCTTTCTTTCTTTCTTTCTTTCTTTCTTTCTTTCTTTCTTTCTTT
>NW_004624731.1:4856430-4901256 GCF_000247695.1 Heterocephalus glaber
TTTCTTTCTTTCTTTCTTTCTTTCTTTCTTTCTTTCTTTCTTTCTTTCTTTCTTTCTTTCTTTCTTTCTTTCTTTCTTTCTTTCTGCTATGCATCAAAGAGCCATAGCTCTTGTAAGGAATGACGGAGATATGGAAGTATACGTCCACATCAGCTTTTCTATCTGTCACTCCCGCTGCTTATGCCAGCATGTGTATGTGCTCAGGAGTGGTGGCTATTGGGAGGATGTTCTGGTACCCTCCCATGGTAATGGCTGCTGACCTACTGGGTTGAATATTGTGCCTCTTATCCAGTTTTAAAAGACCTCCTTGGAGAAACAAAGATTTGCCCCTGTCAGTGTCAAACCCAGATAGTATACAAATTCACCACTGTGGTATGGCTCTCTTGCAGTGCCTTTTTCACTTTGTCTTTTCAGAATGAACAATTGTATTCTTTGGGCATGAGCATTATGGTTGTGGTTTGACTGCCTCCCACCTTGAACCTTGGGGTCAAAACACATTACCCTTTGAGGACAAGTTCAGGTGGGGAGTGGACTAGCATTGTACCCTTCCCTTCATTTCTGATCTCTCTGCAGGACCCTGGGACTTGTCTCCACTTCCTCTGTAATGTTTCCCTTCTCTGGTTTGCTCATCTCACTCTCAAGGAGTGCCTACTCTTTTGGGTACCTGGGTTCTGCCTGTACAAGCCCACTGCTAGGGGAAGATGTACCCCAAATACTTTAACAACATGGCAGAGTGTGGCAAACAAGGCAAGAAACTAATATCCACCAGGCTCTGTATCACCTTAGTGGTTTCCTGGTAACAGAGCAAGGACCAGCGTGGTACTGGTTTATGGCTGGATTAGGTCCCAGGCAGGATGCAGAGGATGAGGAGAATGGTGGGGACTCCAGTAAAGGTAAGAGGAAAAGGACGCTCCTTTGTACTGAGATCATGACCTCCTACTTTTTCTGTGTTAAAATGGCCTTTCTTCTGTAGTATTAAGGCCATAGTCTGATTTTTTTTTTTTGGCAATCCTAGATTGACTGAACTAATTTTTTTTTTTTTTTAGTTTTACTTGTCCAGGGCATCCCTAAGTCTGGGAAACACTGAGTTATTTTATTTTTGGGGGAAAGGTTGTTTATAATTATACTGACAATTCTATGGGAACATTATTGTTCCCATTGCATAACTGAGTTCATTGAGGTGCAGAGAGGCGGCTTCTCGAGAGCCCATAGTGGCAAAGGTGAGTCTTGAACCTTGTTTTGACTCATCCTAAGGCCTTCACTTTCCCCAAACCCCTACCAGACTCATAGGCTACTCTGAGAGGCTCAGGATGGTCCATGGTGATGGGCCTGGCAGAAGATATTGAGATCTGTACCAGGTAACTCAAGGGTTTGAATGACAAGAAGGCTTAAGAAAGCCCTTTAGAGGAATAGTGCTAACAAACGGATTGACAGCCTTGGTCAAACCCTTACGCAGAACATAAACTGGATCTGTCCATGAGATGTGGACCTGCCCTCCTCCTCAGCCTCCCACCCAGTGGAATAATCATATCCCAGTGCTTCCCACACCAGTACAGTGAAGAGAGTAAGGAGAGATGGAGATATGGAGATATGGAAATATATGTCCTGAATTGCTTTGCTTTGCCTTTTTTCGGCCAGTACCTTCTGGGCCTGTTCCCCAGTAAGTCCTCACTGCAACTCCCCTTAGTTCTGCCAAGCATTCCACCTGGCCCATCCGATGTCTAGGGAGTCAAATGTCTGTGTTTTGGTGAGGAAGCACTTTGAGAGTTTTGTAAAATGATTCTGCTGGGTTTCCTGGGTAGAGCTGGCTTGATGCGGGATGAGTCATGCCAATGTGGAAGGTTGTTTGCCTTCATGTCATCTTTGAGAGTGAAATTTCTTTCTCTGGTGGCTCTCATGGAGGACTTGGGTCATTTGCCACAAATCCACAGGGACAAATTAATAACTAAAGTGAAGCTGGGCTCTCTCAGAATAAAAGCTTGCCCTGCTAAGTTTGCACTATAGGAATTAGAGGAAAGACACCACGAAGAGTATTGAGTGGAGGAAGACATACCCCATGTGGGGGTGCTCGGAAAGCTCCTCAGGGCCAGGGCCCTGCCTCCTGCCTGGCCATGGGACCCTCTGAGGCTGGAGCTCAGTAGAAGATGGCAGGTGTCTGTCAACAGGTCCCATCCATGCTGCTCTCTGGAACTGTGGGTTTGAGGAGTTCTTCTGGAATTCCAAGGAAACCCACAGGGCAAGCAGGTGCAAACTGGCCTTGCTCATAATTGGAGAATTGGAGGCTGGAAGCAGAAAAGTGGTCAACTGAAGCAAAACCCAACCTCCCTTACCTCTAACATGGAAATGGCACTTAATACCTTCCTCATAGGGGTTGTGGTGAAATTTAGGGAATATACATTAATAAAGTTAATTAAATATATTTACTATTGATTAGTGAATATACAAAATGAATATATAAGGTATATGAATATATAAAATATCACTTGTTCATTAGTATTTAATATAGTACATGGAAAGTATTCAATTATAATGGCTATCGACTGCTATTATTTCTTTTTTGGTGGGGGACAGTGGTGTCTTTATTGGCCAGGTGGCTACTTGAGGGGTATGAAGTATGAAGATGGGTGGCCCTGATGCCAGGCTGACCATGCTTCAGGGTGATAGAGAACTCACCTAGGTGGTGGCCGATCATCTCAGGCTTGATCTTCAATGGACTGAAGGTCTTGCCATTGTAGACACCACCATGCTGCCACCATCTCGGGCAGGATGATCATATCCTGAAGGTGTGTCTTCACCACTCTGACTTCTCTATGGGTGATACTTCCTTCTTGGCCTTATGTAGGGGTTTCAACAGTGAGTGCTGCTTCCACTGCAGGCCACAGTTCAGCTGTCCCACTGCCGTGCACTGTAGAGCTGTATTAGCTGTTCATAGAACATGTCCAGCAGCTGATCAAGGTCCATGCTGTGGTAGGTAAACTTGTGGAAGCTTTGCTGCTCCTTCTGTTCCACTTCCACCACCTCATCAGCTCTTTGGAAAAACTGACTGCTATAATTTCTAAGGTTACATAACTAGTAACAGGCAGATGGCTTGAACCCAACACCACTTTATTTCCTCAGTCCACCAAGTTCATAAGTTAACAGTGCTTGAGCACTTAGTTGGTGCCACACAGTGTGCTACTCCTTTATGAGGATTATCTGACTTAATCCTCAGAGCAACACTTTGAGGAAGGTGTATGTATCATTCACCTTTTATGCATGAGAAAACCATGGTGCAGAGAGGTTATATGGCTGCTCACAGCAGCAAGTGCAAGGCAGAATTGACCTCCCAACTCATGCTTCTTAATCCCCAAGGTGAATGTGTATGAGGAGGTTGTCTGTGTGGCAGCACCTCTCTATACGCCTCTGGCTCACACGTGATGCACATTGGCCCCAAGCCCTACATTTTTAGAACCTTATGTGCTCTCAGGATGACTCCAGCTCCTCACCCATGCCTTTGTAACATCCCAGGCTCCTCATGGGTTTCAGTGTTCCTGTGTTTAAAAAGGACATAATCAGGTGGCATCTGCAACACAGCCCACCCTCAACCCAGCATTCCAGAACTAGTGGCTTCCACGAGTCCAGCCTCATATCACTTGTTTTTGGTTTCATTTATCAGAAATGACTGGTGACAAACTGTCCTCCCTTTGCTCCTCTGTGAAATAGGGTTTTGTGAGGAGTGGGAAAGCAGTGAGCACCTAGCACACAGAAGGGAGAAAGTAATGGCATCGGCATTTTGCAGTCAGACACGAGAGAAGAGGGACTTGTTAAAAGCAGCCACTGGTCTATTGGGTCTCTTTAACAGAAGGCTCTCATTCCAAGTCTTCACCTTGGACACCCAGGTGTCACTTAAAAAGAAGTTCACTTTTAGAAGTGGAAAGCCTTTCTGTGGGGGCTTACAAGAGAAGTCATTGAGGAATGCAACTAGGATTCTGGTTGTCAAAGATGTGTCCATCACAAAGGTTCACACATAGGTCCCTATTTCTGTCACTCACTTGTGGGATCATGGGTGTGCCTGTATGTGTGCACTAGGTTGTAAAACACTTTGGAGCCTGTTAGGAAGAGATCCACCCTCTGGGCGAAAGTGCCTGTAGCACTCTTGTGAGTGGATAAACAGTTGGATGGAAGCCCCCCCGCTTGTGTGCCCTCACAGGGCTGTGCGTCTTCACAGGTACCTATGCCATCCCTACCCCAGGTAGGTAAGGGACCTGTAGCCGAGGTCTGCTAATCTCACAGTGAAGTGTGGGCACCTCAGCCAGTCTCCAGGGGATGCCAGCAGTACTTGCTTTCCAAGAGTCATTTCTGCAAAACACACAGCTTCGCTTTGCTTGCTCAGCTACCATCTTGAAGATAATCTGTTCTGTTCTGTGCCTCTTCACAACCCATCTGGGCCCAGTGAGCATACTTGTTGGTTTGACTCCAGAGAACAATTTTATCCCTTCAGCTGGATACTCGGTTGTGCTAGAAAACAAGCCTTTCCCTTTACAGAGCTCCTCATGTGATCCTCACAGCAGGCCTGGGGATTAAACAGTGAGTAAGCAATGCCTCCATTTCACAGAAGAAGAAATTGATGCTAAGAGAAGAACCTCAGGTAAAGAAACCTTGTATGTAGAGTCTGTCACCTGGTCTTGATGGTTCCAAAGTTATTTCAGTTTCTGATTAATTCTCTGGGAAGTGGGCACATTCATGAGCTCATGATCTCTCAGGCTTTGCTTGTCTTCCACTGTTCTCTCCAAAACAAACCCCCATCCTGACCAACATGTACTCATAACAGCAGAACTTCAACTGCTGTTTTGATTTTGTCATTGTCCCAAATAAAATAGCCTTCCAATGGACCACAGCACTTTTGGAACTTGTTGCATAAACTTGACCAGAATTTGTTGCTATTGTCGCCCTTGTTGCAATCATTGCCATAGTTGGCATTCACTAAACCTACTCCTAAAGCTGAGCCTCCATCCAGACCTGCTGAACCCTTCTCTTTAGAAAGTGTCTTCAAAGACTGGGCTCCTTTGAAAGACTATTGATGATAACTCTTCATCCCAATTTTCATTATGACAGATAGCTTGCCGTGCTATACCCAGAATGTTGGAATTAATACATTAATTGATGAATCCCTTGAGGGTGGTATTTGAATTGTTGGGGACTGGGTCACAACACAAACTAGCTTAAGCAAAAACTGAATTTCTTGGTTCACACAGCTGCAAAGTACATGTATGAGGTCATCAGGCACAGATGAGCCCAGAGGCTCCAGGTCTTACTTCGGCTCTGATTTCCTCTCCTGTCACCTCTCCTTTTACACAGTGTTAGCTCCATTCTCAGAGAGTCTTTCCCCTTGGTGGTCAATTGGCTAAGAGTAATTTGGGCTAATTTGAGGTGGTTCTTACAGCTAGTTCACAAACTTAGACGAAGATGAGTCTTCTCTCTACCCCCAAGGCAAATGTCATGGAAGGACTGGTATTGGTCCAGGTTAGGTAGCATGCCCTCCATGTAGACCAATCACTGTGGACTGCGGTTGGCCAGGCCTGGGCCATCTGCGCATCCGAGTGGCCTGAGTACAGGGGAGGTATGCAATTGGCAGCTTTTCCTGGAGCTCCACTGGATGAGTGTAGGGAACAGGGAAAGGGGAGGGGATGTTACTAGAACCTCTGCAGTAAGTCCTAGTCTCCTGCGAGCCACAGCAGCACAAGGCAAATTAACTTATTATACAGGAAAGGTAGAAAAATGAGACTGAGAAGAAGCTGAGCTTTGGGTCTGATCAGTGCTGCTCTGGGTGGCAAAGACCAAAGCCCCCAGCTTACTGCACCTTTTATTCAGTACTCAGTCCATCAGGAGAAACAAATGTAACAAATGACTTGCAGAGAGTTCAGTACATCCACCTGAACAAGATGTAACAATCCAAGAACAATGAGGAATTGAGTAGATGAAGATTTTGTTCCTCCCAGGATATCTTCAGCTGGTGTAATCTTGTCCTGGAGAATCACAGCATCACCGCATCATTGAGGTCTCAGTTGTGACTGGAGGCCAAAATGGAATTATGTCTCGGAATTCCATAGCTGGGCTGTAGGCAGGAGAACTAGGCTAACCAAATGATTTTTCCCTAAAATTATGTAGCATTGCTCCTGACAGATGAGCAAAGGATGGAGATGCTCACCACAAGGGTGGATGAGGTCTCTGGAAAAAGCAAAGTGTCAGAAGGACAATCTAATAAAGATTATAACCCAAGCAATAAGACTTTGGGTCAAAGTGAGATAGGTAAAATTGAGACACATAGTCTTGAGTGGTTTACCATCAATCTCCTAACAGAATCGAACTGGTGTATAGCGCCTCTCCTTGGAGCTCCAGGGACCTACAGGGAACATTTTTTTTTTTTTTTGGTATGGGGATCAAACTCAGAACCTCAGACCTGCCCAGGCAGGCACTGTGCCGCTTGCAGGGAACTTTAATGCTGACATTCGTGTTACCCCATCTCTGCATCATCTGGATTTCACCAGAAGTAATGTGTAGCAAAAAGCCAGCAAAATTCATCTTCACCAGCCCTGCCTGGGTTCTGCCTTCCTGAGCTGTGAGGAAATTTTCCACACTCATCATTCACAGCCCCATCTTCCCTCCTGGTCTTTCCCACAGCCCGCTCTGGTCATCTGAGGGACTACAGAGTGTGGTTACACTCGGCACAGGCCCTGAGTGTGCCCAGAGCACACACACACCTGCGTTCTGTTCCCAGGACTGTCCCTTGTGGTTTACTTTCTGAGCCTAGTTACCAGTGCATAAACTAGAACTAGTAATAATGCCTCCCTGGCAGATGGGCTGTCAGGCTCAGATAAGGGAATGGGGTGAAGAGCACAAAGGAAATGCTCATCGGGCATTTATAGGATTATAATTAGTAACTCCTCATTTTGAGCTCCCATCTCAAGTAGCATGAAGAGGGCTAATGTGTGCACAGCACTCCACAGTCTATAGAAGGACTGCACACACCATTTTTTTCTCCCATAAGTTTAGTGGTACACTTTAGGTATACATTATGATCACATTCATCATTGGGAATTTGTACCTGTACATGATGTATCTTGGCTCTTGTTTTTTCCCATTCCCTTCCCTTCCTTCCACCTTTCCACCCCTTCCTATTTACAGAAGTTTTGTTTCCATTTTTTCCCTCTTTTCTAATAGTTTTTCTTTCCCTAGTTTCCTTTCCCCCACCCCCGCCCTACTTCCTCATTCCCTTTGAACCTTTTCTTCCTATTTCACATTATCTATTATACATTTTGGTCCTCATTTACACTTGCAGTTTCTTACACCAGAGAGACAATTTGGTATTTACACATGTGTGTCCTATTTATTTCACTTAAGAGTATGGCCTCAATGTGCATCCATTTAGCTCTAAATGTCTCTGGTTTATCATTCTTTATGGCTGAGTAGTACTCCATTTTATAAAAAAAACACATCTTCTTTATCCAGTCACCAGTTGATGGGGATTTGGGCTGTTTCCAAGATTTAGCTATTATAAACTGTGCTGCTATAAACATGGGTGCACATATATCACTCACACCTTTAATAGGTGGGCCTCCTGTCCTAATTCTTGTTCCTCAATTGCAAAACTGCTTTGTGGGCCCTGTTCAATCCCTGTGATTGTCCTATCAGAAGCCACCAGACTTGTGACCCGACCCAGTGAGGCCTTCCAGCTCCCATCCTTCATGGAACAAATGGTCCCAAGGCATCTGTTCCACCTTGGGCTAGATAAAGTAGAAGGGACTCTGGGATGTCTCTGTTGGGTTCGTTCACCCAACTCCCACCCAGACTTGCATTTGCCCTTGTTGGAAGTTCCTGTATTCAGGTTGACAGGAACCATACCCCACTGTGGACTTTCGCACAGCTGCTTTATATACCCAGAACCCCGCCCCCCTCCAATTAGAATGCTAATTTAAAAAATAGGTTACACTCACTAAGCATTTCCCATGGTGCCAGGTGAACAAGAACTTAGTCATTCCACAAGGCAAGCACTATTACTGTGTTCACATTATCGGAGAGGAAGCTGAGGTGCAGAGAAGTCCCTTCTCCAAGGTAAATGGGGGACCTGAGAACTTGAGCCAGCCAGTGTTCTTAGCCAGTATCTGAGCTGTCCCTCTCTGACTATTGCTTCGGACCTAACACATAATATGAAAGTGGGAGTCAGTGGCCCAAAGTTGCCATCAGATGCAGGACAGGGAGGATCTTAAAGCCAGGGGTAAAGGCAGATGAGAAGTCCTTCCTGGCAGACCCCTTCCCTTGCGTTTCCTTCTGTTGGCCTGTGATCACTTTGCACTCTGTGTGGCTTATTGAAAGAATGGGAGTCTGGATGTGGAGTCCTGGCTCAAGTGCTTAGTGGTTTGCCAGCTGGAGTACATTGTTCTCAGGGAAACTTTCCCTGATTGCCTCAGGTCTCTGTAATCACCCTACAACACTGTCACTCATCCACTCATCTGACAAGTACTTTATGAATACCAGCTGTGTGCCTGGACATCGTAAATTTCCTATACCAAACTGCAAATGCCCAAAATTCTGGGACAAATTTAACAGAATAGTGAAGTTTACAGGTCTTGGGAGGTAGATAGCAGGTGTGATAAATGGCTCAGTGATAAGCACCTTGCCTTGCATAGTGTGCATAAGGATTGTAGGAGTTTATAAGATTGAATGCAGCAGGTGTATAATAACTGTGCTTGGCAAATGTTATTAGTTGTTGTAAATTCTCTTTTTGTATCTGTATCTTGAGGACCACAGGGCCTGCACCCAGCAGGCCAGCAGGTGCTCATGAATGTGTGAACAACTAGTCCAGTGGGTGGTGGGCCCTTTGCTTCTCTGCGGAGGAGTCCTCTTAGATGTGAAGCAGATGTTTGCTACCTCCCAGCTGGTTGTGAAGCTTGATGGGGGTGCACAGGAATGACATTACCTTGGAAATGGGGAGGTGGCCAGTGTATAGCAAAAAGAAATTTCAATCATTTTGTCTGTAAGGACAGTGGCCTGGGGCCAGGCCTCTAGGAAGTGGGTGCTGAAGAGGGATGTGCACTCAGGGAGTGTTGGAGAGAGTGAGGGAATCTGCTGATGGGGCTCCCAGTCCAGAGGAGGCCAGCGTCGGAAGTGCACCCACTGCTCTCCAGGAAACCTGTACATCCCCAGGAGCTCTGCTGAGCATGAGCATGTACATGCCAGTTTCTGCCAGCCATGAAGGAGGATCAGCATGTACCACTCTGTTCCTTGTATTTGGAGGACGTGAGTAAGACTAATGTCACACAGGCCATAGCCCCTGTCTGGCATGTTGAGGATGGATAACAGTCACATGGATGCCCTGCCCAACATCCTACCACTCAGGTTAGAGCTGGCATGGGACACCGTGCCTTCCAGAAAGTCTGGCCCAAGCCTTGCAAGCCTGAGGCTTAAGAAAGGAGTAAATCCCACAGCAAGAGAGTTCAGTGGCACTAGTCTGGTAAACCACACACAGCCCAACTTCCACTTCCCTGGGCTTCTGTCATCCTCAGGAAACCACAGACACCTGCAAGAAGAGGAAACTGTGACCAGCCATGGAGGTCTTCATTTTACAGATGGCAAAGTGCAGACCCGGAACAGGGTAGAGATCTCCCCCAGGGCTGTAGAGCGAGTGGCTGCTGCAATCTGGTTGTATCCAGTGCCAAGGGACCTTCAGCCTTTTCTTTTTAAGATATGTGTTAGAATGTAACAGAGGATAATATAACCGGCATCCTCCATTCACTAATGGTTATTGAGCACCACCTACTAGGTGCCAGGCACTTTTCTAGATGCTGGGCCTCTGGCAATGAGCAGATAAAGATCTCTTGTGGAGCTGACATGCCATTAACATTCTCCCACCATGTACTCACTCTCAGCTTAAGAAATAAAACAATATTGATAGCATTGAACCTTCCAACTCACTCATTTTATCTCCTTTTCCCCACCATGGAGAAACCATTCCTAGGCAGCAGATGCATATTAACTTTCTGTAAATGGCACCGTGCTGTATCTTTCTACAACTCGTTGTTTGAGGATACATTCACAGAAATCCATAAGGCACTAGTTTATCTTATACTGCTGTGCAATATATCGGTCCTTTCTCCTGCTGGAGGAATTTCCTACAGTTTCACAATAACAAAGCTGCAACAAGCATTCCTTTGTACATGTCCTTGTGCAAGTGCACAAGAGTTTCTCTACACCTCCAGCTTTAACTTCAGCACTGTCCCCTCCTGATTATTCCCCACACTGCACAAGAACTGGAAGCTCCTTCAAGCCTGTTCAGGGGTCTGAGGCTGCAGTGGTGGATTTGACAGGAGATTGTGAGAATGTGAGGACATCAGTGGTGAGCAGATCTCCCTAGAGATACCTTGGGTCTCTGTCATTTAGAGGAAGGGAAAAGAAATCAAAGAATTCACACAGAATAGGTGTTTGTATGTGAAACACAGCTCACACTGTCTCAATTGCATTCATGTGACAGACTGCATTGGCCTTGCTGCTGCATAGCAAGTCACCAAGAATTCAGCAGCTTAAAAGAGCACAGCCTAGTGTGACCTCTCCCTAGGTTCTCACAAAGCTGCAGCTCAGGACCCTCTACCATGCTCATGTGGTTGTCAGCAGGACTCATTTTCTTGAAAGCCCTGGTGCATTTGATTTTTCAAGGACCGAAGGATGAAGCCCAGAAGTCTCTGACTTCCATACCCAGTGCTAGAACATCACCTGATTGGGTCAAGCCCACCCAGGGGTAACCTCTGTTTGGCTTAGTTTATATCCAACTGATTAAGAACCTTAACGGGGGCTGGGGATTTAGCTCAGTGGTTCTGTGGCCTGCCTTGCAAGGACAAGGACCTGAGTTCGATTCCCAGTACAAAAAAAAAGAACCTTAACTGTATCTGCAAAACCCCTCATCTTTGCTATGTAACCTTGCATGACTGTAGGAGTGATAGCTTATTATATCCATAGTCCTTGGCCATACTCCAGGAGAGAGGCTTGTTCAGGGCATGTGCATGATGGGTGGGAATCTGGTGGCTATTTAGAGTTCTGAATACTACAAGTTGGTACTCTTATTATCCCTATTTTTTTTATTCATAACCTTGTTATTAATATTATTTCAATTGTACAAATTATGGGGTACAGTGTGATCATTTGATACATGTAGACAATGCAATGATCAAATCAGGGTAGTTAACAGTTTCATCTGAAACTTAAATGTAATAATTTTACATATTTATGGGGTACAATATGATATTTCAATACATATTGACACTGTGTATTGATCAAGTCAGGTAATTAATGTCTCTATCTCCTTAACATTAGTCTGTGCTTAGAGCCTTCAGGCTCCTCGCTTCTAGTCATTCATAAACTATGTAACAGGTTAGGGTGAACTGTAGTCACACCCCTTTTGTTTGTTACTGGGGATTGAATGCAAAACCACACACACGTTAGATAAGCACTCTGCCACTGAGCCACACTGTCAGTCTGACAAAATTAATTAGTTAATCCAGGTTATATGGGGAGTGGGTGGGTGGGACTGAGATTCAAATTCAAGTTTAAATTGGAAGTATCTGCTGATTTCTTCGAGGGGAAAAGGGCTCCGGTGCTCACAGACATGAGCTCTTTCCTCTCACTGACGAAAGAAAAGGCTCCTCTGCCAGACCTGAACTCCCAGAAGCCAGCCCAGCACCTTAGCCACTAAACAGTCTAGCTGCTCAGCAGGTGTTTGCTTGCTGCAGGCAACTTGTTACCTCTTTTCCTCTCATCCCTCCCACCTGGCCACCTCCAGGACCTGTTGAGCACATCTCACGCCAAGTGGAAGTTCAAAGACACCCATCTTGTACTACAAAGATTGTTTCCCAGACTGATTGGGGACTCAGTGCCCATTCACACCTTATTAAACACTCCATAGTTTCTTTCTATTACCAAAGCAATGAATATTCATTTTAGAATAGAAAATACCAATGAGAAAAGTCCTTGGTTTCAAAGATTGGTTTCAAGATGCGCACAGATACCAAAATCCATAGACACTCGAGTAGCTGGTAGCAAATGGGTAATATTTGCATATAACTAAATTTGCCTGTATACCTTTAATCATCTCTAGATTACTTATAACACCTCATTAAGGTAAATGCTATATAAAATAGTTGTTTTACTGTATTGTTTAAGGAACGCTGACTACCCAAAATATTAAAAATATTTTCCATCTGTGTTTTGGTGAAGCCATAGATGCAGATCCATACACATATAAATCCATATATTTTTAAGTTCCTATGCTGGGAATAGTGGCACATACCTGTAATGCTAGATATTAGGGAGACAGAGGTGGGAGGATCATAGGTTCCCAGCCAACCAGGGAAACTTAATGAGATCATGTCTCAAAATTTAAAAGATAAAATTAAAAAATAAAGGGCTGGGAATATAGCTGAGTGCTAGAGTACTTGTCTAGCAAGCACAAAGCCCTGGGTCTAATCCCCAGCTCGAGCCCCACAAAAATTGTTCTGAAGCTCCCAGGGCACTAGCACGTAGCCAGAGCCACTGTGTGCCTATCTGGCAGGCAGTGTAATCCAGCAGTTAGGAGCACACATGTTGGCAACACAGAACTTTCTGCTGATTTCTTATTCCTGCCATGTGACCCTGAAAGGTTGGTTGGCTTCTTTGTTTTTCAGCACTAAGTTTGAACCTGGGAAGTGTTCAACTATATTCCCAGTCTTTTAAAAATGTTTTTATTTTATTTTTTTTGGTACTGGGGATCAAACTCAGGACCTTGTGCTTGCGAGGCAGGTGCCAGAACACTGAGCTAAATGCCCGGCCCTTAAATGTTTTATTTTAAGACAGTGTCTCACTGAGTCACCCAGGCTGGCCTAGAACTTCCAATCCTCCTGCCTTGGGCTCCCAAGTAGCTGGGAATATGGACATGTGCCACTGTGCCCAGATGATGCTGGATAGTTTTCTAACATCTCTGTGCCTTGGTTTCCTTGTCTGTAACATAGAGATCAGTTGTACCTATGGAAAAAAAAAATAGGATAATGCATGGAAAGTGTTCAGAACAGGGCCTGATATTCAGTCAGTGTGATGTAATTCTTCACCATTAATGTTGTTTTGAGAAAAGGATCATATTTAATATATTAAAACTGTGATTCACATGTTATCTTTTCTTGCCAATTAACATCCAGCTACAACAATCATTTTTATTTTAGTTTTAGAGCAGTTTTAGGTTCACAGAAGAACTGAGAGGAAAGGTACAAACAGTTACTGTGTACCCCCTACCCCTATATCCCTCAGCCACTAGAGAGGTACATGGTACATGGATGAGCTAGCACTGACACATGTTATCACCACGGTCCATCATTCCCTGAGGTCTCTCTGGGTGCTATGCATTCTTTGGGTTTGGACAAATGTACAATGTCATGTATGTACATTACTGTGCCACACAGAGTGGCATCACTACCTAAAAATCCTCCTGCTCTGCCTGTTCTTCTGTCCATCCCACCTAACCTCTGGCAGCCACAGATCTTTTTACTGTCTCCATATTTTTGCCTTTCCCAGAATGTCATGTACTAGGAATCATACAGAATATAGTCTTTTCACATTAACCTCTCTTAATAATATGCATTTAAGTTTCCACCATGTCTTTATAGCACATTTCTTTTTTAGTGCTAAATAATATTCCACTGTCTGAATGCATCACAGTTTATCCATTTATCTACTAAAGATTTTCTTGGTTGCTTCCAAGCTTGGGAAATTACCAATAGAGCTGCTATGAACATCCATGTGTATAATTTTGTATGGCCATATCCTCAACAACTTAGAGTAAATTCCAAAGAGGATCACTGCTGGGTTGTGTGGTGAAGTACATGTTTATTTTTCTAAGAAACAGCTACATTGTGAAAATAGCTGTGCTATTTTGTCTTCCCACCAGCAATGAATGTGAGTTCGTGATCCACATCCTTCTCAGCCTTTGGTGTTGTCAGTGTTCTGGCTTTTAGCTACTCTTAATGGCCACAGTTTAAAATGGTCAAACCATTTTCTACATAATTATTTAAACAAGCCTTTAATGGGATCCAGGTATATTTTCATTCTTTATCTATTATAAATAATAATGTACCAAATGGTGTTGTCACTAGGTCTTTGGGCACATCCTTAATCCATGGTTTTCTTTATCATAGAATAGCTCTCTAGAAGTAAGATCACCAGGCCAAAGACCATGCGGTTCATCAGAAAAATCTTCATGGAACTGCACCGTCAGAATTGGGAGTCATTGTCTCTCTGATTTGTTTCCAGGTTGTCCTTCCCCAGGAGTGTGTGTTTGGTTCTGTCCCTTCCTCTCCTGCTCCAGCTCTAAAGGGTTCAATGTATCAACTTGAGCACTTAAGGAGTAAGCAAGGGGCATGGTGTTCCTGTAGAGGGCAGCTCTTCTCATCAAGCACCTGCCCTTGTCTTCCCCCTGCAGGTCAGAGGTAGACCACTGCGGCACCACAGGGTTCCTCCAGCCTCTATGGCACCAAGTCCTATGTACAAGTGGCTGGGACACACAACAGACAAACTGAGACCTGGAGGCAGGATCCTGCTTCTCTCTTGCTTTCTCCTCTTCTTCTCTTTCCACCTTATGTCTCTTTGTCTTCCTTTTTTATTGAACTTAGAAATGTTCTTAGAAATGATCCTGAGTTAAGTGTTCAGTGCACCTTAGAAACAAAGCACATACAACCTCTGCTCTCATAAAACCAGTGTAAGAGAAAGATAAAAAATACATGAATCCACAAATACAGCATGCAAAATTGTGATCAAATCACAAAGGGAAAGTTTGCATTACTGCAGGACAAGGCAATGGGGCAGCAACCTTCACCATGGATGTTGGGGAAGAGGCCCTTCACCTCCACATGAACAGGAAAGCCCAAGGAAGAGAGTGAGGGAAGGACATTCCAGATGGCTACCTCAGCACGTGCAAAGGCTCTGAGGTGAGAATAGAAAGGAGGCCATGCATCTGGTGTGCTCTAAGAAGGAGCTGGTAAATGAAGAGGGAGGTAGGAAGATCACCAGGGCCTTGAAGTTCTAAACACAAATCCATAAAGTTGATGGGTGCATAGCTCAGGGTTAAGGCCAAGGTCTGAGATCAGTTGGCATGAGGGAGAGTGGGCCAGGGACACCCCAGGCTGTGCCTACACCTCTGGTAATGTTTGCTGCTCAATTTATGAACAGAGAGTTTGCCTGTTAGGACAATGCCAGAGCCACAAAGTTGTTTTTATGGCTGAAAACATATGTGACCTGATTCACTTTTTGTTCTTTGGAAAATAAGACGTCAGTGATCTGTGAGCCACAAATACATGTGGCAACATGACTGAGTCTTGCAGGTATAAGATGAATGAAAGCAGGCAGTGCCAAAAGGTGATGTGATTGGTGAGCCTGTTCATAGGAAACCCAAGATCAGGTGAAGCTACCCTGTGATGAGAGAGATCTGACGGGAGCAGATGGGCACACAGAAGCATTATGGGAGCTGGGCTTTTGTTCTGGCAGGGCTGGGGTGTGTTAGACACACAGACATGTTCAGTTTGTAAAAATGCAATGTCTGGTCACTTTTTCTGTATGTCCGTGATATGACTGTAAAATGTCCACTACAACTAAACCTTGTTTCCCACAATATTACTATGTAATATTCCTGCCTAAAATGCTTAATAGAGACCTAACCTTGGAAAACAATTCAAAGTAAAGAACTCTTTGAAGTATCAACATTACAATAAAGAAGACTGGAGAACTGTTCTAAATGAAAAGCGGCTAAAGAAACACACCTAGGCACCATGCATGACCATAGTAGAAGGAAGTAGTTATAAAGACGTTAGGAGAAATTTGGATTTGAGCTGTGGGTTAGGCTGTACACCCGGTCAGTGTTGAACTTCCTAGGTGGGATGGCTGAGCTGTGGTTATGAGGAAGATACCTTTGTTGTAATGAAATGGGGCGATATCTCAAATGGCCCAACAACAGCAAAGGGGAGAGGCAGAGACAGAAAGGAATGAATGAGAATGACTGGGGGCCCAATGAAGTAAAATGTTAACAACTGGTGAATATAAGTGTTTTAGTTACTTTTCTCATTGCTGAGACAAAATACCCAACACCCAAAGTAAAAGGAGGAAAGACTTATTTAGCTCACAGTTTGTAGAAGTTTCAGTCCATAGTTGGCTGGCTCCAAGGCAGGGTGGCGTGGCACGGGGTGGGGGGTGGGGGCAGAGGAAAAACAGTTCATGGCAAGCAGAAGGCAGCAAAGCAGTGAAGTAGCAAAGCAGCAGCAGCAGCAGCAGCCTCCCTCTCTCTTTTATTCCTTCTAGGCTATCTGCCCTTTGGGTGGTGCCACCCACACCCAGGGTAGGCCCTTCCATTATGTACGCCCAGAGCTATGCCAAACCAATGAGTGGACTAATTTAGTAATCACACACCCTTAATCCTAACATCACACACTTAATCCCTGCATCACACACCCTATAGATCCAGCTACCTCTGAAAAGCCCCATCTATGACCATGTGAGGCTTTGGGGGGACATCTAGACACAAGCCGTCACAGTAAGTGAACGCTATGTGAATATTCACAGAGTTGTGGAACTGAAAATGTTCAAACTAATTTGAGAAACAAGAAAATATAGACTATTTCCTATTTATTAAAACAACAGCTATCACTCACTGTGTTATGGCTATGTGTCCTTTGCTGTATTAAACACTTAATGTACATTATATATAATCTCATGAGCCACTTAGGTTTTATAAGTAATAAAAGTCCAGGCACACAGCTGAAGTGGACATTTATTGGCCCACATATTTGAACAATCCAGAGTAATAGGCTTTGGGTCAGACTTGATCACATAGGTGACTTGTTTTCTCTCCCTGTGTTTCTCAGCTCTGCCTTTCAGGGGTTGGTTTTGTTGTCAGGCATGTACTCTTCTCCTGCAAGACTTAGCTGTCTATCATTAGATAGCATTAGATGGTTATCAGAATCAAGCAAGTAGAGGGGAAATTCTCCAAAGGTAGGAGGGAAGGATGCTGGAAAGTCATCCACCCACAAATGGCTCCTAAATTAGTTTCAGGAACTCAGTGGTATGTGATTCTTCCAAGGTTTTACAACCAGAAAAGGACTTCTGGGATTTGATTTCCAGTCTGCCTGCCCCCAAAACTTGATATTGGCTCTTTTTTTTTTTTTTTTTTTAAATAACCACTTCTCTTATTTCAGAAAGTCTTAAAAACTAGCAGGAAAAAGAACACCTAACCTTTACCCTGGCACCCTCATTTCCATTCCTTTTCCACTTGCAGAGGTTTATTTTTCCTTCCTTCCTTCTCTTTACTTTCTCCTTCCTTCCCTCTGTTTCTCCCTCTCTTCCTGCCTCTCTCTCTCCCTTCTTTCCTTTCTTCCTTCCTTTATCCCATCTTTCTGGGCACCACTTCCTTATCAGCAGCCACATCTCAATCCTCAGGCCATTCCTAAGGGTGGACTCTACTACCTCAGGTTTGGCAGGAGAAAACTGAGGCTGAGAGGAGAAATGACTGACCCAGGCCACCCAGTCAGCCTGTGGCAGAGGTGGAAGCCAGGCCCCAGCCCTTGCCAGTCTGCTCCTCACAGCAAAAGGGGGTCTTTAAACAGTCATGGGCTGCCCTTCCCCCTCCACTGAGAGGAGGATTTCAGGAGGTTGATCCCCTGGGGGCTACAGGAACTTGAATCAAAGACTTCTCTGTTGTTAAAGAAATCCCTTGGCTTTCTTTCAGCCTGGGAGCTTTCTGTCAAGTGGTAGGATTTGGGCTAATAAAAACAAGTGTCATTTTACAGTGCTTTCTATAAATCTGTTCATTTCATTTAATAAAAATTTATGACTCCAATAATCTTGTTCCACACACCCTGGTCAGATTACTGCCCACTGGCCAGTAATCTGCAAACTTAAGATGCAGTTAGGTGTCCTGAGCCTGCACCAGGGGTTGTATTCTGAGGGATGGGAATGGCTCAGTAATGATTAATCCAAACTGCCTTGTACCTAATGCAAATCTGTTTGTGATGCAGGGTGTTGGGCTGGGAATCCTAGAAAGAGAAGGCACTGGAGGACACCAGGGTTTCTAGACTGCTGGTGAAACAAGTTGTTAACCAAACTAGACACCAACAGCCTGACCTTTCCTTCATGTACCTTTCTGCCTTTCCATGCTTGACATCTAAGAACAAATCAAAGATGCCTGAGCTCAGCTGCTGCTGAGGACACAGTTGAGGGTGTCTTGTGAAACCATGCTTTGTGCACATGTTGCTTGTGGGGTTGGAGACAGGAGGGCCAGGGGTGCTTTCAGCATCTTGTTTGTTCATGGTTCTCTCTGCAGAAATCTGAGCCTGTGGTTTTAACCAGTGGAGGCGTATTATCTCGAATGATCGCCAAAAAGTTGCAGCTCAAACACATTATCAGATATTCGTTTGGCTGCCTTGTTGTATAAAATCATATTGATTTTGTTCTGAAGCTCTTGAGCAGGCAAACACAGACAGTAGCATAAATATGACAATGTAAGTCAGGACCCCTGCCCTTGAGGCAGACTGCAGGGGTCCCAGCCACCTCAGCTCTCTCCAGTACAGGAATTCATTGAAGGGTTAAGTCATGTTAACTTAGTAGGGGCTGCTCCCAGGCCACCAGCATCCCTGGTTTGTCATTCATTACACAAGTAGGTGTGTTAGTCACCTCACCGCACACCAAGGCCTGCAGAGCTTCAGCCCCAGTGGCCTAGTTGAGGAAGGGGCATTTGTAAGTCCCGGGGGTGTCTACCCCAAACCCTGCCTTTACTTTGTGGAGAAAGAAGCAGGGGTTCTAGAAACACAGATGGCCCAAACAAGAAGAAAACTCTAGACTGCAAAATCCTTGTTCAAAGTGTGAGCTTCTGGTCAGCACCATCAGTACTGCAAGGGGATTTCCCACAAATGGCAGGCTCAGCCCCTTCTAGGAGGCCCAGCCATCCTGGTTAGCCAGGGCTGAAGGGTATCCTGGGATGAAAATTCGGGTCTCAAACAAGATCTGAGCCAGAATCGGCACTTCATGAGAACTCAGGGGGTTCTGTGCATGTGGAAATTTGAGTGGCAGGGGCCTAGTCCACACTGCTTCACTGTATATTTTGGAAACTGAGGCACAGAGCAATTCCCCAAATTATAGCACCTAGACCAGAGCCGGTTCTCATGAGGCTGGTTTCTGCCTGTCTTGCCGTCCCCTTCCTACTGTGCTTCTCCTACTTCAGAGTTTGCCAGGAGAACAGAGGGCTCCGAGTTCCCACCATGTCTCCAGGCAGGGCTGCTGGTCTTGAGGTCACTCTTATCACAGGACAAAGGACCTGTTTGAACCTGAAAGCTCCTGGAATTTTAGACAAGAACTGAATCAAATTTCCCCATAAGGTCAATATCGAACCTAACCATTGAATTTGATTCAGTTTTTGCCCAAAAAGGTTTGGAACCAGAATTGTGGAAAAATTAAGTTTGTGAACTGGGGTACCAGTGTATCAAGATTTACCTTCTTGAAAAAAAAAAAAAAGATTTACCTCCTTGGGGGCCGGGGATTTAGCTCAGTGGTTCTACTGCCTGCCTTGAAAGTGCAAGGACCTGAGTTCGATCCCTGGTACAAAAAAAAAAAAAAGAAAAAACCCAAAACAACCAAAACAAAAAAGATTTACCTTCTTGGGGCCAGACTTTACCTTCTACATGCACACATTTTTACTTTGTTCTTTGGGTAAAATGGTACTTTGGTGCTTTCCCCTACAGCAGCCCCAATTGTCCTTCAAGCCTTCTTTTCAGAGAGGTAACAGACTGTTAGCGTCCCTCTCTTAGGGAGGCAATTATCACACTCCAGTTGAAGTTTGCCTGGTCTAATAAATAGGGCCTTGTCACTTCCCTCGATAAGCTACCTCATTTAAAGCAACCTAATTTTGACTTGGCTTTTTTATTTTCAGCAAACACATCACACTGCTAACTCACTTAACCCTGTCAAATATGCCTCTCAAATTCCCAAGTCTCTCTCACACACAGTACTACTGAGCAAATTCCCCACTGATTTGTAGTTAATTTTCTTAGTCCAGATCCCTGACTTTCATCTACCCTTGATATAATTTTCTTTCTAGTTGGCCCAGTGTTTCTGCCTGTTGGGGTAATTTTGGTTTAAAGTCTTCTACCTTGTGAATTACTCATCTATCCCAGCTGGCCTGACCTCAGCCCAGCCTCAGGGACTCAGCAAGCGCCTACTGGAAGCTTGGGATTAGCATGAGGGGATAATGAGTGGCGTGTGGTCTGGTTGTAAAGTGAGGGTGGCCGCCAGGGTGATGAGGTAAGAGCAAGCCCAGGCCAAGGCCCTGAGGCTCCATCTGAGTGAGCTGCACCCAGGGAGTCCCCGGATCTCCACATTAACGTGGCTGGGGAGCATGGCAGCAGTGTGGGCACAGGACTTACTCGGTGGTCTGACTGAATGTGGCTAGTGGACCCATCCCTGTGGTTGATATTAGGAGCCACAGTAGGGTCTGCAGGCGGTGAGGACAGGGAGGTGGCCCAGGACTCAGGGACAAGGAGCTGGGAAGAGAGAAGTGCAGGGTTGGACTGGGCCCTGGAGACCCGCAGAGTAGGAATGGGGAGTGGCTGGGGACAGGGAAGGGATCTGCCACCAGACTCCACCCCACTCCTGCCTTGCATAGGAAAATTCCACGGCCTCTTGTTACTGTGCCCCCAAAGATGTGGCCCTGGGTTCACCATCAGTGGCCTGCATAGGGTTCCAACTTCATCCTCTCTTTATAGGAAGAGAAGAGCATTTGACAAATTGCCCCAAACCCTGGTCTCTCAAGGACTATGACTTTGCCTATCCCTGATGCCAAAAAAGGTCTCTACAGTCCCCATTGGATCCTTAGCACCTCAGTGCTTGGATATTTGCTTCCTGAGGCTGGATTCAGTGCAGTACTCTGCCAGTTACAAGCCCTGGCTCTCAGGGCAGTTTCTTCTCTGACCTTGTCTCTGTAAGAGGGAGCAGAATTTTCCTCTCCCCCAGCTGCAGTGGGCAGCTTCGATGTACCATGAGTCACTGAGCCCCTACTGTACACTACTTTCTGGGCTGTGCTCCATAATGAGGCCTGGGATACAGCAGGAGGCAAGCAGATGGGGAGGCCTGCCCAGAGCAAGGGCTAACTGTGTTGGAGGCAGTCAGCAAACAAAATACATGAGTAGATTAGATCGTGAAAGGGGTCATAGAGAAAAAAATAAAACAGGACAGGGAGTTTGGAGTACAGAGTGGCATCTTAGGGAGGCCAGAGAAGGTGACATATGAGCAAAGACTTGAAGGAGGTGAGAGAGGGAGCCATAAGGATATTTGTGAAAGATCCTTCCAGGTACCAGGACAGCCAGTGGAAAGGCCCTGTGGCAGGGGCAGGCCTTGAGGCCAGGGCTCATTTTAAAAGTGATGTGGCACATGCTATATGATTAAATCACTCAATATTATTGTGATTATCCTTAATAGGGTTGGTCCTGGTAAGGTCATAGAATTTCACATGTGGCTGTTAGGATATGATTCAGGAATTGCATCCATCTAGATTTGAATTCCAACTCTGTAATTCTCAAGCTATGTTCATGGCCAAGCCACTCAAGCCTTCTGCACTCCCCACAGTGCTGAGAGCAATGAGGCCTGCTTTTCCAGTTCGTTCTGGGGATCAAATGCACAGAAGTGTGGCATTGACCCTAAAGTACGAGATTCCAGAAAGCTGCTGTGAGCTCAGTACCACTCTCCCCTTTTACAGGGCGGGAAGCCACACCCCAGTCCTGCACCCCACATGGGGATCTAGGAGGCCAGAGCACAGTGAACTCTCCCACCCTGGGCCACCCCATGCTAAATAGCCCAGTTCAGTTGTTTCTTTTTAAAGATGAACCAGCAGCTATTGGTTTGAAGAGATCACCAAGTTTTCTCACAAGTTAGGTAATCAAGGTTGTTTATTTTGCACCCTCAGGAAGGGAATTTGGAATTTATCTGAAAGGCAGGAGAGGGCCCTATGCTGACAGAGGTTTCTGGCTCTGGGTTGCCTACTTGCCTCTGTACCTTGCTCTTCCTGCATGTTGTTCTTGGCCAGAGCAGGCTCAGCACGAAAGGGTGTAGTTTTCATGGGAAGACACATCAGTGTGGGCAGGGCTGCCCTCTCTGGACTCATGCTCCACTTTCCCCACTGAGTTGAGGGGTGTTCCGTGAGGACGGCGTGTGCCGGTGAGCAGCCCTTGGCAGTGCTGAGTGGGTCAAGCATCCCTGTGGTGTGGCAGATGGGGGGACTGGCTGTGCAGTACAGGTAACCCAGAAGCCACCCTTCCCTCTTCGTTTTTTCTGGGATGTTTATACCAAGAATATACAACCTCAGGGACTGCCCTGCTCCTCAACGCCACCACCCACGTCTTGGCATCACCAAGGGCATCCTGCTGTGCTATCTGAACACAAGCATCTCCAAATCAGGACACCTGGGCTGAAATGCCAGCCCCACCACTGAGAAGCTGGGTAATCTTAACCAATGGCCTAGGCTCCCTGCTTCAGTCTCCTCACCTGTAAAATGGTGACAATATCTCTGACCATTTGTGAAGACTGTTTGACAGTGTCTAGCAAAGAATACATGTTGATAGGGACCACCTCTAAGGCGATACTGCCTAGTTCCTTCATTTGCTGGATGGGAAAACCAAGGCCCAGAGGGAGGGTTCTGTTTAGTGATACACAGCTGGCAAGAAGTCAAGCTGTGTTCCTTGGTCTCCAGGGTTCTGAATACCAGTGTGGGTAGAGACTAACGTGGTGACAGAGGGTCCCCATGCCTGGTAACTCCACTGATGCAGACACAGGGAAAACACCAGCTGGTAGAATTTTAATCGAAGGTGCAGGCAGAACAGGGAGTTCCTGAAGAAAGGTGATGTCCACGCCTTGCCAGCTCTTGGCATCCCCTGGGCCTGGAGGAAGGCCTGTCTGATGGTGTTAGCTTGTGCTTCTCAGCTGCCTTTGGGAAATGCCACAAAACACAGGAGGGGCTCCTGAGCAAGAGGGGGCAGGAGAATGAGATGGCAGGGTTGCCTGGAACTCAGCCTTGTTGCTGCAGCCTTCTTCACATCCGGGGGCTTCCACCCAGTCATTCCACTTCTGCTGACTTGATGGAGGAGAAGAGCAAGCCCACTCAGAAGTCCCTTCATCTGATGGGGGAGCAGGTGCGCACATGGGAATTTTTAGTGAACAACAAAGGGCTGCAGGGGCTGAGAAGCAGTGACAGCAGCTGCCCCTATCCTCTGAGGTGTCTTCCTGGAGGAGTTGGAGGCTGAGCAACCTGAGAGCTCAGTGGGATTTGGGGCAAGGGTGGGGAGGGCAGTGACTTACTGAATAGCAGCTCTGTGCACACCACACATTGGATGCAGTGGTGCATGTCCAGTGTCAGGCACAAGGCCAGGGTGATAGGGAACAGGGGAAGGGGATGTTACCAGAACCTCTGCAGTAAGTCCTAGTCTCCTGCGAGCCAAGGTGAATTACAGGAAAGGTAGAAAAATGAGACTGAGAAGAAGCTGAGCTTTGGGTCTGATCAGTGCTGCTCTGGGCAGCAAAGACGAAAGCCCGCAGTTTACTGCACCTTTTATTCAGTACATCAGGAGAAACAGATGTAACAAATGAATATGTAGATTTCAGTACTTCACATTGGGATAAACAAGGTGTAACAAAAGACTGGGGGGGGGGCAGCGGAAATCTAAGAACAATGAGGAACTATGCAGATGAAGATTTGGTTCCTCCCAGGGTGTCTCCCACAGGTGTGGTCTTGTCCTGGAGCTTTACAGCATCACGGGATCATTGAGATCTCAGTTGTGACCCGAGGCCAAAATGGAATTATGTCTTGGAATGCCATAGCTGGCCGGTAGGTAGAAGAACTAGGCCTAATCAAATGATTTTTCCCTAGAATTATGTAGCATTGCTCCCAACACAGGGTGGTGATGTTTCTCCTTCACTGGAAAATTCACTGCCCTCCTCTTCTACTTGCTGCTTTCTGCCACTCCAAGTTTCTGCTTTTAGAAGCTGTTATGATGGGTGCAGAGGGAGAGGGAATGTCTGACCCTCAAAGCCCATGACACATTCATCTGAGTCAGCCCTGCATAGCCATAGCTTCCAATCCACAGATTCAGCAAACCATGACTAGAAATATGTGAAACAAAAGATTACATCTGTGTTGAACATACACAAACATTTCTCTGCCACGATTATCCAAGCAGTGCAGTCTGACAACTTTGCTGGTGTCTACGCTGTGCTCAGTGAGTAGAGATTATGTGAAGGACAGAGCAGGTGTGCACAGGTTCTATGCAGATACTGTACTAAGGCATTTAGTAAGGAACTTGAGTATCCTTGGACTTTAGTATCTGCTGGGGGTCCTAGAAATTCCTCCAGATTCCTAAAGACAACTGCAGATGTCCTTGGGGACCCAATCTGTGAAGACCAGACAGAGCTGCCAGGGCACTGTGCACAGCAGGAAAGCTCAGAGCAGCTGGGCAGGGCCTCTCCCTGTGACTTTGAAAAGCAAAAAGCAAGTCCTTCAGCTTTTCTGACCTTTTCTTCCTTTTTCCATGAAATGGCCCTTCAAGCAGCTATCAGAAGTCCCTTCTATCCTGAAGAATCTGGCTCTAGGTTTTTCTGACAATGAGGACAGAAGCACAGCCTAGGCAGTGTGAACCGGGAAGGCTTCTCTACCAGCTGGCATTGAATGAAGCCCTGATGAATAAGAAAGAGTTAGGCGAAGGAAAGAATGAAGAGACAGAGTTCAGCCTGTGCAAAGGGCCTGTGGCCATAGCTCACAAGCCAGTTGAGGTCAGTACAGCAGAGGTAGGTATGGGCCAGCCCTGTATGGTTCTGTTCTTTATTCCAGTACAAAAGGAAGTTTCATGGGGGCTTGCAGCAGAGGACCTAGGGAGCAAGGGTATAGGTAATTGAGACCAATTTGCATTATCAGAAGATCAGATGGTATTGGGTTGTGGTGGGCAGGGGACCATGAGGAGCTGCCACAGCTTCTAGGCAGGAGGTACTGGTGGCTCCAATGAGGGCAGCAGCAGCGACCAGTGACCCAGTGACAGGAGTGAAGAGTGGCTGGATGTGTGTATGACTTGTATATGGGATGGGAGGTATCCCAGTATGCCTGCCCCTGGTCCTGTTTTAGGTGTCTGGGTAGTTGCTCATGCCTCTTCCTGACACCAGAATTTGTATGCAGAAAGAGTATACCCAGTGGCTGCCTCTGTTTCCTGTTTCCCTCTAGGGTCCCTGGCAGGTTAAATGCCTTTGGTCATGTGTTTCCAGCAATCTTTTATCATTGCTCTGACTTCTGAGAACAGCAAATTAAAAATATGCTCCACAGACCCAGGTCCGAGCCTCACACATGTTTTGGTGAATAGGATTAGTCCCTAAGACACAGAAAAGCTGGCAGGGCCACAACAGGGCGAGGGAGAGATTTAACCTGCAGAAAAGCTGAGTCCCATGACCATGGAGCCTAGCAGAGGTGCCCTGGGGTGACGCCTGGTTGTTTCTGGAGACACATCTTCCTGAAAAGGAGCTGCGACCTTCATGAGTGAGTAGTTTGCCTGCCTTGTTCTTGGGTGCCAGGCACAAGGGACTTTGTTGTGGGGAGAGGATTTATGGGGTACAGTTCTCCTTCAGGACCCCAGAAGCTGCAGTGTTGTTAAAGATAATTCAAGTCCCTGGAGCTGCTGACCCCACAGTGTGGGGGCCCAAGGGGCTTCCTGGAAGTGGGAGATGTGATTGCACCCTTCCAGAAAGGTGACTGAGGCACAGGGTGAAAGAAAACAGGGTATTGGCTCCAAAATTAGATAGTACTGGTTTCCAGTCCCCGCTGGAATCCCCTATATTCCCAGGCTCTGTGACCCCACTCACCTTCCCTGGACATGTGTGAAATGGAGGCTGGCATTCCTGAACCCCCAAGGTAGCTGGGGACTACCACCAAACCCTCTTGTGAGATGCTGGCCATCTGGCCTGGCCCATGGGCTCTGGGAGAGTAGGTACCTTTGTAAAACAGTATCAGTGATGGCAGTCAATCAGTAACGTCCTTCCATAGTCAGGGCAGTAAATGTACAAAGAAGGAATGGACCTGATCCTGTCTGAAAGAGCCAGTCTGCACTCCCCCAGGGCCAGCTCTGTTCCAGGAAAACACCAGAAGGGGGTCCTAGCCAAGTCCCTACCAGGTGCAGCATGGCTGTGATGCCTTCTGTCCTCACTGAATCTGCCCTCCCCTCATCCAGCCCATGGGGCTTTTGCCAGCTGCACTGCCTTAGTGCCTCCCCGCAGGTTGTTGGAGTTGTCTCGATGGGACTGCAGAGAACCAAAGACTGCCTGGGCTTGATGTCCTCTTGAAGGTGGGGGCCCTGAGGCAGTGACTGGTGGGTATGGCTCCTTGGTCTGGACAAGTCTGAGGGGTGGCTTACAGTCTACCTGGATCCCCACACAGCAGGCTGGAGCCACCCTCAGAGAGTTCTGCTTTAGGTACCATGGAAGCTGCTCCCATTCTTCCTCCCTCTGCCCTGCTTTCCCCTCTGCCTGCCTGGTCTCCTCTGGAGCATACCTACTATAAACCACTGCCAAAGGAATCCTCACCTTAGTGCCTGCAGGAATTGCCACACTTTCCCTATTTTCCAGATGTGGGAACTGAGGCTGGGGACATTTCAGCTACTTTCTCAGTGGGTGAACAGTCCTCTGCCCTGGGCATTGGACTCAGAGCCCCGGGGTTCCCACAGCAGAGAAAGTTGTTGATTTCCAAAGGAGGCCATTGGACAGGCAGAGATATCACGTTCAGGCCTGAGGTGAGTGGTGGTGCTGAGTAGCCCACAAAAATAGGTGGGTGTTTTCTGATGGATACAGCAAGAATGCCATTCTGGGAGAGGGGACAGCACATGCAATGGCCCAAGAGTGAGAGACTCTGCTTGTGAGAGAGACATAGGCCCCTCTTCTGTCACAATTGTCTCTCACCACCTGATTCACTTCCATGCTTCTACCCCAAGCCCCTCCAACTAACTGGTCTCCAAGAAGAAGCAGCCAAAGTTGCTTTTTAAGAATGAGGGTGGGGGAGACCACATCACCTAGGGCCGGAGGGGGAGGGGGCGGGGGTGGGCAAGCATGAGGCGGAGCTAGGGGGTGGTCTGGCGCTAAAACTGGACTCTGGAGGAAGAATCCTGTGGAAGAACTGGACTGAGAACGATGTGGGTGAATGCAAGGAGTCTGAAGCGTGCTGCTGGAAACACAGTGTTCTGGGCACATCATCCACCCCTTCTCTGACTATGGCCACCACAACCTGCACTTACATGCTGTCAGCCACTGTGACTTTGATTCCAGGTGAGGGCACCCTCCTTGGACAAACCATGGCAGAGTTCAGACTCTCCTTGTATCTCCCTCTTAGCCTTTGGTTTCCCTCTTCAGCTTTGGCCTGGTACTGCTAGCCCAGCCCCAGCCTGGAAGCCTTGGTGTGCTCCTTTAGGAAGTCTTTAGCAAGGGGGAAGTCTTTTGGTGGCCTAATCAAGCCCACTGTCCCTTTGGCTTCTCTCTCTGGACCCCTGGAGAATTGTGAGGGAGCCAGGCTGAGAGTTCCATGTGTGGCAGGCTGAAGGACTGCTCAGAGAAGGCAAACAACAGCAGCTCTTGGGACTCAAGCTCAACCTGCTCCCGAGATGTAGGCTCAACCTGCTTCAGCATCATCCAGAACCCTTGCTTTCCACTCATCCCAGTGGAAGACTGTGTGGAGCCATTCTGGTATGGCTGGCACAAAAGCTACAGGCCTGTCTCTGTGACAGTGATCTACCATCCCATTCACCATGAGTGTGGGACAGATGACCTAAATGAGGAAGAGGAGGAAGAAGAAAGCAAATCTTCTATCCCAACCCAGGTGGGACCCATTGTTATGCCCACTGACCCAGGCAAGGGCGCAGTCCCTGGTGCCTCTGACTCAGCAGCACCCATCACCATCTGGCGCTGTGAGAGCCCCGCAGGGAAGAGCCAGGGCAATAAGGTGATCAGGAAGGTAAAGAAGAAAAAGGAAAATGAGAAAAAAAAGAGGAGGAAATGACAGAAGAGAAGGCAAAGCTGAAGAAAAAAGCCAAGAAGGGCAAGTTGACAAAGAAGAAAAGTCCGGTGAAATCAGAGTCTTCACCTACAGATTTGAGCCAATCATTAAGCCCAAGAGAGTTGGCCTGGATGTCAGAGTACAGCCCAGAAAGCTGAGAACTGGAGAGTGAAGACAGTTACTATAACAGGAGGCAGAAGGAGCCCTCCAGTGAGGATATCATGAGTCATCATCGCCCAGAAAGAGAGAAGAGCACTACTCAGGCCAAGAAGAATGGGACAAAGACCTCTTCACAAGCCAAGAAGGTGACCAAGAGGAAATCTCCCCCAGTGTTGAACCTGAATCTCAGTTGAGGGCAGGGTGAAGAATAAATGGTATCAAACCTATAGCTGAAAAAAAAAGAAGAAAATAAATCTGAGCACATCTCCTTGAGCTTGCTGAAGAAGAGGACGGGGGAAGTGATGCTCTTTAGATGGGGGCCACATTTAGGTGCTGGAGAGGAAAGTGGGCAGGGAGTGAAGCAAGCTGGAAGTCAGAGCCAGGCTGTCTGCACCAGGTTCAGATCCCAGGGGAGAGCGAGAAGCAGGGGGAGGGAACGGAGAAGGGAAGAACAGAGGTCAGCTGCACCTGTTGGTGCTGAATGAGGTCTGGTCCATAACTTGAGTGTTTCCATTGTTGGGCACTGTTGTTCTCAACCTCTGAGCAGGCTCTGTTTTATCAGGAATTTGTATTTTTCCTGCTAGTTCTAGTACACAGGAAAGCTGCAGTCCTGTGCTCTCCTAGATTTTTAAACAAGGTGGGTCCTGAGAGGCCCATGGTGACAGTGCCTAGAATGGGGACAGCATCCAGAGTCATGTGGGAGTGTCCTCCTGGAGTGTTTGCAGCATCTCTGTCAGCCTCCCTTGGGAGTCATTAAAATGCAGATTCCCTGGTCCTGGGCCTTGGGAATCTCCTGGGAATCTTGATGCTGAATTTTTTATCTGTTTCCCAAGAGCTTTAATACACTGAGGACCACTTCTTTATAGTGATATCCTCCCAAACATAGTGCACCACAGGGTTCCCAGTACTTATTCTACCACATGGCGCCAGAACCTTCTACCCTACATGACACATGGTAAACATATGAGGGAAGGAGCAGAGCCCACGAATAGGTTCCCACCTGGGACCCTTCTTTTAGGACCTACCTCTTGCAGGTGACCTTGCCAACTGTACCTGCTTCTCACTCCTGCCCTCTTCTGTATTATTTTTTCCAAATGTGTCTACCTGATGCTCAGTTTTCCACAGCCTGGAATATTCCATGAATGGCACTATGGTGGCTAAGGTAGTTTCAACTTGGGGATCCACCCTAGGGATCAGCAGCACACACTTGTATGCATGTCCACATGGGTCTAGCCCCTTGCCTCTCCCTCTCTGGCACTCTTCCCCTGCTCTGCTTCCTGATCACCATGAGTGAAGCAGCTTTGCTCTGTCACACCCTCTCTGACATGATGTTCCTGCTTTGGAGCTGTCAACCCTCGAATGAAAACCTCTGAAACTTGTCCTATAAGTCGTGGGTGTTGGGTATTGTGTCCCAGCAGTGAAAAGCTAATATAGGCATTTTATCATCTCTTTCTGAGTCAATCAAAAATTGTTCTAATGTCTATCAAGACTGCCATGTGTCAGGTTCTGGCAGAGTGTTGCGTTATAAGATGAATACTGCTGTGCCCTAGAGAAGTCTAGTATAGGACAGTGGGGGGTAAGGGGTGGAGAGGGGAGAGACCAAAATGAAAATACTCTAGCATTGATAAATGGAGTCAGGCTACTACCAGGGTTTAAATCTAGATCCACCTCAGCATCTGTGAGAACTTGGGCAGTATACTTGCTCCTAGCATGACAAAGGAATGGAACTTTGATTTTATTTTTCTTTAATTAAGGTTAAATGGACACTTGTAGTTGGCAGCTCCTGTATTGGACAGTACAGGTCTATATGCTAAAAATAGTGAGAAGCCAAGTAGAGGGGTTAGCAAGGGCAACCCTACAAGATCCCTGTCATCTCTGGCTGCTGTGTGGAGAACAGACTAGGGAGGGAACGAGAGGATGCAGGTGATAGGTCTCACCTCCATCCGCCCACCTCCAGAGTTCCAAATCTGGTTACCATATGCTGAAATGGGAAGAATTGGCACAAAATTGGCATGCTGCAAGGGATCTCTTCACTCATTCAGGAATCCAGTATGTGCCAGATATTGTTCTAGCCACTAGAGAAACAGATAATAAACAAACAAGCAAAGCATATTTATTATGTGTTTCATGATGATATGAGCTATGGAGACAGACATGTGAAGGAGAAGGACGGGGAGTGACAAAGGAGAGGGTGGCAGTCAGGACAGACAGGAAGAGCCTCCCTGAAAGGTGATTTTTGATCAAAGCCTGGAAGGGGGAAGGAGACCCAAGCAGATGGGATAATGGAAGAAGAGTGTGATGGGGATAGTAGAATGGCAATACGGATGAGGCCACTACAAGTGCTTGGCTTTCTTGTTTGTTTGTTTCTATGCTTGGACAGGTTCTTGCTGTGTAGTTCAGGCTGGCCTTGAAATCACTATGTATCCCAGGCTGGCCTTGAACTCACACTGATCTTTGCTTTCTTTCTGAAGGCCATTAAGAATCAGTGGAGGCTCTGAGTCAGGGAGTCATGAGACATAACTTGGGCACAAACGGTAAGACCAGTGATACCATAGTCAGGACACAGATGAGAGTGGTGGAGAAGATAGTAGGTATAAGAGGAGAAGATCAGATTCTGGGTTCTTTCTTAAAGGTGGATTGGAGATGGAAGAAGAATCAAGGACAACTCTAAGGCTTGGAGTTTATTAAACTAGAATGATGCAGTGGTCATTAACAAAAATGAAGATGACGACCTAAAAAGAGGAGGTATGGAGGAATATCAGTTTGATTTAGGAGATATTAAGCTTGAGATGCCTGTTTGAAATCTACAGGGAAAAAAAAAAATAAAAATGGGGCCAGGGATTTAGCTCAGTGGTTTGGCCACCTGCCTCGCAACCTCAAGGTCCTGAGTTCAATCTCCAGTATCAAAAAATAAAAAAATAAATGAAATCTACAGGGAAATGTTGAGTAGGTAAGTAGATACAGTGGTCAAGAGAAGATACAATTAGGGAATAAGAGTTTTTGGTGTAGAAAAAGTATTTAAAGTTTTGGGATGGGACAAGACTATCCAGGTAGTGAATGCAAATAGAGCAGAGGACCAAGAACCCTGGAAGATTATCTGACTCTCTCTCTCTCTCTCTCTCTCTGTCTCTCCCTCTCTCTCTCTCTGTCTCTGTCTCTATCTCTCTCTCTCTCCCTCTCTCCCTCCCTCCCCCTCTTCCTCTCTACCTCTCCCTCCTTCCATCTTTAGTTTTTGTTCTTACCATCAAATACCTTTATTGTCTCTCACTCCACCTGGCTACCAGTAACTTCTGAGCTTACCTCTCATCAACTTTGGTTTTTCCTGTTTTTTTCAGTGCTAGGATGGAATCCAGGCCCTCCTAGGAAGGCACTCTACACTGAACTATACCTCCAGCCTCCAGTCACCAGTTTTTGTTACAAGAAGAGAAAAAGTATCTTTCTTAATTCAGATTCTGTGATCTCAAGGAAGGAATGTGATTGGTTTAGTGTGGGTCAGGTGCCTTATCCTGAACCAGTCAGCTTTCCCCAGGGATGGGACTATACTACATTTACCTGTGGCTCCCTTGGTAACCATGCAGACAGAGTAGTGAGGCACTGTTCTTAAATTGGCTGGATTCACTGAGAAGAAACAACAAGCATCCTGTGGGATTTCCGGGCACAGATTTCAGGGCACACAGATGATATCTTGTTCCTGAGGAAGAACTGGCCAGCTATTCATGGGCCTTAAAGTGCTGACACGAATAGGGACTGGTTTCATCCCTGCAATTTTTTTGTTGATTTCCTTTCCAATTTGGAGATAAGACTGCTTTCAGCCTTCTCCTCTCAACTTAAATTTCCAAGTGCTCACAAGCACATCATCTCCCCCTTCATCATCATGTTGGTGATGCTTTCCCATGTTGACATCTTTTCAGGATGGCATCATGTATAAAAGTACAGGGGGACCTGAATGCTGAAGCTGAAGACCACTGTGAAATCCATGACCCTTCATTCATCCCCTTACCTCGTCCACATGTCTACCTTCCTTTCCCCCGTGAAGACTGACTTGTGCCTTCTCTGGACTTCACCCCTGCGGTTTTATTTCATTACCTGCCAACTCTTTTGCTCATCACCATCATATTTTTTCCTCTCTCTTAGGTCTATTCAGGCTTCCTCAACAGAATGAAAAAAAATCTTTCATGTTCCATCCTCTCCCTGGCTTCCCAGCTGGATTTCCTAATGGTAACTCTGCATCTGCTGCTCACTCCCTGCCCTGGCCTACTCTAAAACCATGCAAGCTCACTCCCCACTGGGGACAGCTCAAGGGACATCTTCACATCCAACTTCCCGCTTCCACACAGCAGTCCATACGACATGGTAGGGATACTCACCCTTTCCTTTATAGACCCTGCTTCTTAGCTTCTGTGATGGCAAGTTTTGAACCTGAATGTTTGAAGAAAAGAGAAAAGAAAAGCTTTCCCTTCTTGAGTTTTTTCAGGGCAAGGGGGCTGCCACATCACCTTTATCCCCATTGCTCCACTAGGTGCTGATGCTGTACTGCTTTATTGAATCACAGCATCCTAGCATTTTCTGTACAGTCCACCAGCCACTCACCTGGCAATTCATCTCATCCCACTGTGCCCATCTCTGATGCTTTGTGTGTGCAAGGCACTGTGTGCTTTGTGTTATTGTGTAACACTCCACATGTTGTCTCTTCATGCTGAATCAGGTTCCAGTGGGAGTAGGAGCGTAGGCAGAGGTGCCTCCCTTGATTTTGAGTTGTCCAAGCTCTAAGCAGAATATCTCACACACGAGGTGCTCAGTAACACATAATGATGGATGTACTTGTTGTTGATTTTGCTCCAGCCCATCCTTTATTCTGCTGTCAGAAAAATCTTTCTCCAGGATTGCTCTCATTATGCAACTTGCTTGGCTTCCTTGATTTAGTCAGCAAGTGGTATTGAGTGTCTGCTGGGTAGGAGGAACTAGGCAAGGACTCTGTGATGAAGAAGGAATAAGTGAAGAAAGAGCAGAGAGGCCCCATCCTGTAAGAGCTTGGAAGAACTGCCATGCTCAAGAAGTGCTCACAAGCGGGAGGCATGCATAGGATTAATGAAGTAGAAGAGTGGCAAACACCATAGGGAGTCAGACAAGCAGGGGTGTCCAGCATCGAGGCTAACTTTGGCTGGCCAAGGACTTCAGCTGGGTGTCAAGGGTGAGAAGTTGGGACAAGACAGAGTGAAATGAATGGGTTTCGGGCCAGGAGTGCCTGAAAAGCAAAGTGATTCAAATGGTGGCATTATTGTTTCAGCATTTGTATCCCCTTGATTTCCCCAGGGCAATGTGAGAAAGCTTGACACCAGTCTGATCTGCAGAAACCTAGTGGTCTTTATAGATCTCAGTGTCCTCTAACAGGCAGTTTGTCTAATTTATAAGTGAAGACTCCATAGACAGTGAAACCAGCATCTCCGTACTCCCTGCTTCCTTTCACTGAGACAGTTGAATCCAGGGAGGCAGAGGTGGGCTTTGTATGTTGTCTCTAGAGAATGATATCTACTGGTACTCTGTGTCACCCATGACAGACAATGCAGGCTGCCCTCTGTGTCTGCAGCTTCTGCACCTACAGATTCAGACAACTGTGGACAGAAAATATTTGAAAAAGAAAATCAAAACAAAACTGCAACTGTACCGAACATGCATAGGCCTTGTTCTTATTATTCCCTAAATAACCTGATGTAACAACTATGCATACAGCTTTTACATTCGACATTCTAAGTAATCTAAATATAAAGTATATGGGTAAAATGTGCTTAAGATCTAGGCAAATACTGTACCATTTTATAATGTCATTTTATAATGCATCCTCAAACAGTTTTAGATTTTTGGGATCCATACAAATCATGGAAGCAATCACCCATGAATACAAAGAGATAGCTCTGTCTGCAACCAGCAGGCTCCATGTGTCAACATCTTTGCAATGGACATCTTGCCCAGGGTCAAGTGGGTGCTCCCAGGCTCAGTGGGAACATGTCAAAGGTACTGTGAGCACCACAGTGTCATAAACATGGGCAGGCTGATGCCTCCTTGTCTTTCTCTTGGCCATTCTAGTCACATAAGAAGACTTAAAAATGTTTGAGGACCAAGGGAAACCTAGACTGTTACTAACTGGAACTAGCCAAAGTTGAAGAAGAAATGAGGCCCGTTGAGGGTGTGTGAATAGTTTTCCCAGGCATCATCTGGGTCAGTGTTAGGGAGGGCAGTGCAAACCCTGTTCTCAGACTTTGTGCCTGGGACCTGGCTCACCTCGACCCTTTTTCCCTTTTTTGTGACTTTTTCATGTCTTGGTGTAATTTCAAATTGCAAGAATAGTACAAAGAACTCTTGTCTACTTTAACCAGAAACACTAATTACTTGCATTTCCTTATGTGCTTTCTCTCTGTGTATGCACGTGTTTGTTTCTGTACATCTTCCAAATCAGTTCAAACTTCCTTATGTTTCATTCCTAAATGCCTCAGCACATGCTTCCAAAGAACAAAGTCATTCTCCTGCATAAATCCAGAGTAGGTATCACACTGGAAATTTAACCTCAATCTACATCAGTGGTGGCAAACCTATGGCACACATGCTACAGCAGGCATGCAGAGCCCTGTCTGTCAGGACACGAGCCAAGTCACCCCAGCAGCCAAATGTCAGATATTAGGTTTAATTGCAGTGTTGGCACTTTGCAACATATAAGTGGGTTTTGGGTTGTAGTTTGGACACTCAGTCTCTAAAAGGTTTGCCATCACCAGTCTAAATAATATGGCTTAATCCACTGTACATACTCACATTTCATTGTCTCAGAAATGTCCTTTGAAGCTTCTCACCTTGGCTTTATTTTGAGCAAACACACACACTTTTTATTTTTAACTTGGAAATAATTTCAAGCTCCAGAATAGTTGCAAGAATACTAAAAAACACCTGTGTGTTTTTCCTAGATTCACATGCAGTTGCATTTTAGTTCATGTTTTACTATATATATGTTATTTCTTTCCATCTGTATCTGTCCCTCTGTTCATCTATCTGACTACCATCTATTATCTACCTACCTATCCTCTATTTATCCACATGCGTACTATTTTTTCTTAAATCATATAAGAGTAACTTGCATTCAACATAGGCCTTTAACCCTAAATATGTCTGTGTTTATTTCTTAGAGGGGCATTCTATGTGTGTATTTGTGGCATGCTCTGTCATCATTATGCTGCTGGTGGGGGTACATGTAAGCACCTCCTTAACTTCCTGGCATAAAAGACAGCCCTAGTTCATTGTAAACCTAACCTGCCCCAGTCCTGCTATGAGTCATTCCTGCCAGGATCACTGGCTCCTTCTGGAGGTAAATGATATTAGAAAGTGAGGCCTGGGCACCAGGTGGGTGCTTACCTTCCTAAGCCTTTTCAATGCATGGAGAGAGGCAGGAAGCACTCGGCTCAGGACTTGTGGGCACACATTGCTCCCCTAGCTTATGATATTATTGATTATTCTCTGACATCGTATGAATAGAGCACCCAGTCCACCATGGCAAGTCCTCAGCACACTGAGTTGTGGGCATTATTTTATGCTGCACTTCTCTTAGCTAAGTCACTGTGCATGACTGGGATCAGAGCCAGTCAGATGGGTCATGGAGCATCACGTGTTCCTTAAGCATAGGAATGGGGCAGTTCAGTGATATGCGAGCAGAAGACTGTGTTTGAGTGAGTTTGTGTGTGTACATCTACATCTTTTTTGGTACATAGTTTGAGATTGTGAAGTTATTTGTTTATTCCATGTCTCTTGCCAGACACTATAGGCCCCTGCAGCCAGTGATAGTGCCTGCTTTATTAACCACCCGGCACCAGATAGTATTTGGCATATGGTTGGAACTCTAAATGACTGTTAGATAAATACTAATACCAAAGAATGACTCCCATATATGGTCATTGACAACATGCCAGAAACTGTTCAAAGAGCTTTATGTGAATTAACTCTTACTTCTTACAGCAACCCTACTGTCATCATCCACAGTGGGTACATGAGGAAGTTGAAGCTCTTAGAGATTGAGGACCTTGGCCAAGCTCACACAGCCAGGAATTGGTGGAGCCAGATTCACTGCTGGGGGGGAAGTCTTGCTCCTGAGTCCATGCTCTTAACTCCAACAGCATAGTACTGGGTAGAAGAGTGTGTGTATGGGTGGCTGGGTAGATGCAGTAGATAGATGTATGGGTGGATAGATGGATAGATAAATAGGTATGTAATGAATAGGTGGATGGGTGGGTAGATGGGTAAATAGATGAATGATAATTGTGATTTAGGAATTTGGTCCCTCATATCTGTATATTTTAAAATCCATTCTCTGTGTCCATTAAAGTGACCAGTGGTATAAGACCCTCTCTAAGGCCTTTGCTGCCCTGTGAGCAAGATGAGGACTTCTCTCTGCCTCTCTCCTCTTCCTCCACCCAAGAAAAGTGTACATCTAGATGAGGAGATGCCACTTCCTGTCCTCCTTCATTCTCAAGGGAGTGTGACTGACAAGTGAACAGCCAGAGGTTGTTTCTGAAACTCCTGCTGTGGTGCCTAGCCTCCGAGCTTCTGACTCCTCCACCCTGCCCATCTTCCCATCTGGCAGGTTAAAGGAGGATTCTCTTTGATCGGCACAGCTTCCCAGAGCTGTGAACCCAAGATGCTGTAGTACCTCCAAGGGTGGCCTCAGGGTTAGTGGAAGCTGACTTGAGGACCACTGTCTCACAAGCAAAGCCAGTGCATCTCCCAGGGAGCCATGGAGAGAACAGCAGGTACAGAGCTGAGCACTGATGTAGAAAGTACCCTTCTAGAGTTTAATGGCCCTGACCAGTGTGATGATCTGCACATAGAATGCACTTAGAACTCCAAATCCTTCACAGCTCTGAGATTCTGAAGTTCTTGTGCCCCTTGTTATATACTCCACGGCCTGTTTCATCAGTTTCTATAAATAGTGCCCTGTCTTACATCATTATTTAATCATTTTCCTTGCAAGCTTCACAAACTCAGTTTCAACTGTTGTAAACTAAAAAGTAATACATGGGTTCTAGTAGCTATAATGGATAGCTTCAGGCAAAGCTGGATCCAGAGATATGAACTCTGCATTGGCTTTGTTCTCAGTCAAGATCTCACCAGTATTATAAAGATGCCCCCGCAAGAAGCTCCTCTTATATCTCACCAGTTCAGCTACACAGCTACACAGAAGAAAGCTCAGCAATACAGAAGAAAGCAAATGTCCACCAGCAAAAGTTCTGCATTTAGGTTTTGTTGGTCTCAAAGGACCAACCTTGGATTGTGTGGCCACCTCTAACCAATCATAGCCAAGGGGATATGACCATCTGGTAGCTGGGCCCAGCATGCAACTTAACATAAAAAGGAGCCAGGCCCCAGCCCCCAAATCACGTGTATTGAGAGATTGGAATCGATGGCAAAACTGCTTGAGCTCTAATGTTTGAAGCCCTTGCAATTTATGTGCATTCACTTTATAGGCAGCACAGCACTGTGGTTGAAGTGCAGGATGTACCAGTTTCTGACTGTCTGCTCTGAGCAAGATTTTTACCCTCCCTGAGCTGCAGTTTGCTGAAAAAATGTGGATAATAACAGTGTGTACCTTGTCGGAATGCCTTGGAGATTAAATGAGTTGATTTTTGAAGAATGCTTAGAACACCATCTGGCTCATAGTAAATTCTCTATGTATGTTGTTGGTTCTGGGGATTCTGAAGTAACTGATCAGACTTGATCTCTGCTTTTATGGAGTACATAGTCAGGGACAGGCTTTGGTTCTTTTAATTAACACATACTGATTGGGAGCCTATTATGAGAGATCAACTGGATGGCTGATTATAAAACACACTGAATGAGTCCAGGGCAGTGGACTAGTGAGGTCTTGAAGAGCTAAGGGTTAGCAGAAGGTGCAGGGTGAATTTGGAAATGAGAAAGGCATCCCTGGAGGAGAGAACAGTAGATACAGAACCAAGAGGAAAGACTGCAGGTGCTTCTTTGGGGAAGTAGGAGGAGTGTGGTTAGCAGCTGGCTTGTGAGGTGGGGTGGGGGAGTGGCCTGAGGAACAGCCACAGTGAAGCTGGAGAGCCAGGAGGGCCAGTGTGTCCTCCAGGGTCCTGCAGCCTCCTGCAGAAATCTGGGCTGCAGCTGGAGGGCAGTGCTGACCCCAGGAGAGATTATTTTGTTTACTTTTATTTTTAGAAACTTTATTGAAACATAATTGACATGACATATTTAAAGTGTGTGTGTATACCAATGAAATCACCACCACTATCAATACAGAGCACATTGATCACCCCAGAGATTTGCTTGTGTCGTTTTTTTTTTTTTTTTTTTTTTGTGGTACTGGGGATAGAACTCAGGACCTTGCACTTGCCAGGCAGGCATGGAACCACTGAGCTACATTCCCAGTCCTTGCTTGTGTCTTTGTACTGCTTGCTACTGCTGTGCTCCCCCGTCCTATCAACTACTAACCTGCCTTCTGTGGCTATAAATTACAAGTTTGCGTTTGCTAGGAGATTTGTATAAATGGGATACTATAATATGTTCTTTTTTGTTGTTTTGTTTTGGCCTGGCTTCTCCCACTCATAACACAATCATATTATTATGTTGCTGTTCTTCCATGTATACTTTTTCTTACTGATCAACAGCATTCCCCCCGGAGGGCTGGGCTCCCATTTGTTATCCATTCACCTAGTGATGGGCAGCTGGGTGTTTCTGTTTTGGGAATATTACAGACAAGGCTGCTGTGAACATGCCTGTGCAAGTCTTTGTGTGGATGTACACTTTCATTTCTCATGGGTAAATAAGAGTGGAATGGGTAGATCAGATCATAGATGTATGTTTGACTTTTTAAGAACCTGCTAAATTGTCTTCCAAGGTGATGGTAATGTTTTATGTTCCCATCAGCTGTGTATGAGAACCCGCATGGCTCCACCTGCTTCCCAGCACTCTGTGTCATCTTGGAGTCATTCCAGTTCTTGGGTGATGGATCTCACTGTGACTCCCATCTGTGCTTTCTTAATGGCTGATGTTGAGCACCTTCTCAGTTATTTCTGGGCAGTCCATGTTTCTCTTCTGATGAAGCATCTGCTTGAATCTTTCCCCTGTTTCATATTCAATTATTTGTTTTCTTATTGTTTGGTTCTGAGGTACATGTCTTTATCAGATAATGATAGACACTTATTTTCTGTGTGTCTGTACCTTGCCTTTTCATTTCTTCAGCAGTGTCTTTCAAAGAGCAGAAACTAGGGTCTGGGAATTTAGCTCAGTGGTGCTGCACCTGCATTGCAAGTGCAAGGTCCTGAGTTTGATCCCCGGTACTGGGAAAAAAAGAGCAGAAATTTTAAATTTCTGGCCATTAAGGGGACTAGCTAAATTTTGATGAAGTCTAGATTATCAATTTGTTCTTTTATGGACAGTACTATGGGAGTTGCATCTGAAAAATATTTTCATAAATCATTGAAAAAAGTTGCAAAGGTTTTCTACTCTATTTCTGTCATTTGTTCTATATTGAGAAAGAGGTACTGAAATCTCTACCTATACTTGTGAATTTTGTGAAAAGCTACTTCCATCAGTTCTTGCTTTGTGCATTTTAAGCTCTCTTTTCAGTGCTTAAGCATTTAGGGTTGTTATGTCCTCTTAGTGAACGGACTCCATTACGATTACACAGACCTTCAGCCCCAGCTTCCTGAGTATCTGAGATCACAGACATGTGAAACTGAACCCCACTGAAATTGAGCAAGCAAAAAGGGATGCTAACTCAACAGTCCAAGCAAGTTTATTACTAAGCATGAGAGGGACCTTTCTGTCTGAGCAGAATAGAAAAGTTGTCTCTTACAGGCTAAGAGGCTTTTTAAATAGCATTTTTGGGTGGGTTCCTAAGGAAGTGGGTTGGAGAAATGGTGGGCTTGTGGCTTGTTGATGTATCCCCTGTGACCTGCTGACATGTCCTCTGGGGACTGTTTATGACCTAAGTAAAATGAAACCTATGTTTCTCTAAGGTGGCCAGTGGGCTTATTCAAAGTGCCAGAGTCCCTGTCTGGGCTCTATCATTCCTGGCTTTACAGGGATATAGGAAAATGGGTTGTCATTCTTTTCTTGGCTACTTCCTGCTGAGAAAGGGCAAAGAAAGGTTTTGTTGTGGTGCTGGTTTTGTTGTTGCTGTTGTTGTTGATGATGATGTTTTGGAGAAGGAAGGCCATTTGAAGTCATTCTTGAGTAGTTGCCAGGAAATAGCTGATATTCATTCCTGAAAAATTCTTTGAAATAGATTAATTATACAGGGAAGAAAAAGAAGGAAAAGAGTAATAAGCACTAAGGGACCAGGAGGGGTCAGAGCCAATGAAGAGGAAGGGGAAACAGATCACTGGAAGAGCCTTCAAGGAGTTTGGAAGCCCATTCATGAAGATGTTTTGCCCTATCTCTAATGAGACTGGATTTATTGCTGTAAAAGCAGCACTGTTCTTGGAGTAGAGCACATAAGCAGTCCCATGAAGCTGTTAGGAGATCAAGGCCCCTGTGGTTTTAGAGGATGACTGAAGCCAAGGAATCTACTTGACCTTGCAAGTGTCCCAGTTGGTCAGAAACTTCCTTGAGTTCCTCAACAAGTTCTTTTTTTATAGCTGGTTGAACTCTGAAAGTGAGACTCCCAGGACCCTAATCCCTGTTCCTGTTCCTGTGTTTATTCCCATGGTGTCCATGGCATGTTGTGCCCTGACATGGGTTATGGGGAAGATAGGGATAGGTAGATTGGATAGTGCTAAAGAAAGGGTGGTAGTGAGGAGGCTTACCATATGGGTTCTGGTCCAGTTGGTAGGTAAGAAAATGTATGCCTTGTCTCCATACAACCAGAAGATGTATGTCTCTAGGAAAATGCATCCTATGAAATCAAACTGGGACAGGAAGAGGAGGAGTTCTGGGGGTGGGTTAGGAAATAAATATTGGACTGCCTTGAACTTATCCCATATATGGAAGGCACAGTTGCAGCTGTCAAGGGGGTAAGGGGTGAAGCTGGTTGCAATACTGCAGGACCCTCTTAGATAAGAGCAGCGAATTTTTGGTTTAGGAATACTCTGCTGTCAGGTGTATTGAGGTGTTTGCATTTTGGGGCACCTGCATGGGCTAGGGGAGTGTCTTTCAGGGGGCCCTTTCCCCTGTCTTGGCAACATTCAGATGTGGTAGCATTTAGACTACCCTGGAAGGAAGTGTACCCAAGTACCTGTAAAAGAGTTTCTAGATGGTTAAAGTTGTAGTGATCAGAAGGTGGGAGAAGATGGATAGTAGCTTTGTAGAGGGAGGAATCTAAAGAGCCAACTGGGGTAAAGTAGTCTTGTTTGTTTTAAGAAATGCACAGAGGAGCAAGCAAGTTGGGTTAGATGGAGCCCATTCTGGGAGGGACAGGTTTTGGGCCATTGTGGCAGTCACTGAGCCTTTAAGGCCTGTCTAATACCCTTAGTGCCCCCAGGAGTCTGATGTCAGATCCTTCAGCTATGGCTGTGTGCCTAGGACTGGCAGTCTTGGTGGAGTGTAGCCCTGGAGGAGTGTTTATCCATGTTGCAAGGGGAGCAGGGATTACTGAGTCTGCTGCCTGGGAAAGACGAAGGCAGACCCTGCAGGGTGGTGGGATGGTTCAATTAAAGGTTTGGATGATTCTAGCCACATGAAAGTGTCTGATTGAGGTGTCTAAGAAGGGGCTGTGTTGTGGTGTTGGGGGTTAAGAGGATGAGTAATATTGTGAAAGAAAGGATTAGGGCAGTAGAATACAGGAAATAAAGGTGGTAAATTGTTCCAGGGAGAAACCTGAGAGAGGGTTCCTTATAGCCATAGGTCTTGGATTATGGTATCTAGGGAGGAATAGGATGAAAAATGGGGGAATTCTTCTATTAGGATGGTCAAGAAATGGGCAAAGTTTTGAAGAGAGAAACTATGGGGCTGTCTAGATGAGTCTTTGATCTCTTTAGTCACAAGAGGCAGCTTGGTGATCTTCAGGGATGTGGGGCTGGTTTGTGTGCCCTGGAAAAGGGGGAGCCTCTTATAGAGAGGAGAAGTGGACCCAGGAGGAATTAACTTTTAATTTTGCTGCTTTAGGGGTGGTCAGGATTATTTGAAAGAACCCTGTCCATTTGGTTTTATTCCTGAAAAGAGTTAGGGGACTTTATATATACATAGTGTCCAGGTTGTAGGGATGGAGGAGTAAGAGTGTCCAGACTGCTGGAGAGGTTTGGGAGGGTGGAGTCAGCATAGTTCCAAATAAGATGCCTAAGGGTGGTAAGTAAGGAAATTGAGAGAGGAAGGTAGGCTTGAATTGGAGGTAGGAAATGTGAAGGCAATGAGGGGCCTTCTGTATAGAATCACAAAGGAGGTGAGCCTAAGAGGTTTTCAGGGAAGAGACCTGAGTTTGTAAAGGACTAAGGGTAGGAGTTTATCAGGAACCCTGGCTTCGGGTCTGAATCTCTTGCAAGGCAATACAATGAAAATGAGAGAGAACAAAAGACACAGAAACAAGACTTTAAAGAGAAAGCAAGGTCTGGGCTCATTTAAGCTGCTCTGGGAAACAGAGACAAAAGGCACCCAAGACTTCCAGTATTTATTGATTACAAGCATGGGATGAAGTAGAGCATGGTATACCTGAGATGTATACGTAAGTACCCGCTTGAGGGCCCAAAGGAAACTGGAATTAAGTCTGTTTCTGACACTTTTTCTCTGGGATCTCCCTGTGAAGCCTCATAGAGGGGTTTTGCAATGGGTGAGAAATTTGGGATCCAAAGTCTAAAGTAGCTAAGAAGCCCCAAAAAGGAAAGGAGATCTTGTTTTGTGATGTGGAAAGGAAGATCAGTAGTAGCCTCTTTTTGGGAGGGGGATATGCGTCTAGTTGTAGGGGTGAGGTGAAGGCTGAGGTAAGTGACCTTTTGTTATATCAGCTAGACTGTGTGTTCTGAAACACAGTATCCCTTTCCCCCCAATAATTTAAGAAGGGAAATATTGTGGGATATAGAGTAATTTTTTGAGGGGCTCCAAAGCAGAAGGTCATTAACATATTGGAGCAGGAAGCTGGGAGCAAATTGGGGGATTAGAGGTCCTTTTGTAATGCTTGGCCAAAGAAGTGGGGCCTATCCTGAAATTCCTGCAGAAGAACTGTCCATGGGAGTTGTTGGATGAACAGAGACATGGGATCTGTCTAGGTAAAGATGAAAAGTTGTTGGGAATCAGGGCTGAGGGGAATAGTAAGGAAGGAATCTTTGAGGTCTAAAATAGTAAAGTATTGAATATTGGGGGGATATGGGAGAGGAGGGTATAGGGGTTAAGGACCACTGAGTGGGAAGAACGGCTTCATTAATCTTTCAGAGATCTTGGAATAATCAGAAGGAGCCATCAGGTTCTTATACAGGAAAGATGGGAGTGTTGTGGGAGAAGTGGTCAGGGATGAGAATTTAGGCTTTGAGAAGGCAGTTGATAATGGGCTAGAGGCCAAGATGGCCATCAGGGCTAAGGGGGAATTTGTTGACTGGACAGCTCAAGTAGGATTCCTTGGGGCTATTTTGAGGAGTTAATGGTGTAAGGCTATAGAAGAATTTTTTATATCCCAAACAATATGATCAACTTATGATTTGATAAGTTGGATCTCCTCAGAGGGGAGGGTCTTATTAGGGGTTATTACTGGTAGGATAAGGAAGGGCTCAGAAGGAAGTGAGGGTATAGACATAGATTCCCTCAAGTGATGGAGGATAACTCTTCCTAAAAGGGGCAGGGGGCAGTAGGAGATTAACAGGAAAGAGTGAGTGAAGTTATATGGCCTAAAGAATGGTATAAGGGGGGAGACTTGGCTGAGGTTTCTATTAGGCCCTTCATTCCAAGAACCAAGATAGAGGAGGGGAGCAAAGGTCCTGAATATTCGATAAGAACAGAGAGGCTGGCCCCTGAGTCAACCACAAAGGAAATCTGTTTTCCAGCTACCACTGTTGTTATCTGTGGATCTGTTGATGACATTGTGGAGAGGAACTTGAGATTCAGGCCTCATCAGTGGGCAACTAAAGATAAGGCCACGAGGGCCACCAAGGCTTCTCCAGATGTGTCAGGTCACCTGGAGGGAAGCAAGAGTTTCTGTTAGGTTAGATGGGGTAGGAAGTTTTTGTTTGGCGAGAAGAATTTGGAGAAGAGGTAGGACAGAGGAAAGGCTGCTCTTGGAGGGTAAAAAAGGCTTGGATATAGGGAACCTCTGATGATTTGTCATATCTCTGGAGGAAGTAATCAAGGTCTTGGAGAATTTGAAAATCAAAAGCACCTTTAGCTGGCCAGCATGACCCATTATTGAGTCTGTACTAGGGCCACAAGGAAGCAGAGTAAAAGATCTTTTGTTTTAGTTTAATATCTCCTTTTAATCCAAAACTTCCCATCATAGGGTGGGGGGTAAGAAAGGCAACCAGGGTCACTGGAATGTCTCCTTTATTTATTTATTTTTTTCCCCCATTAAGTTTATTCATACATTTTAGGTATAAAATACAGTTACATTCATCATTGGGATCTTGTACCATTACATGAGTATCTTGGTTCTTATTTTT
>NW_004624731.1:4903945-4921804 GCF_000247695.1 Heterocephalus glaber
CTCTATTTTTTTTATCTGTGCCCTCTCCAGATTTATTAATCATGTCTTGCACTGTGAGCACAATCTTTGCTGTTATCTGAGTAATTATTTCTGATTTCATTTTTCCCAGATCCTCTTTTTTTGCCAGTTCAGGGAGTCCAGGTGGTTAAGTATCAGATTGTTCCATCTCGTTTACCTTTGTGGTTGCTGTAGGTGATCTGGAAGTCTGTTTTTGAGGCTTGTTTACATGTCTCCTCATTTCCATGGCGGGGGCTGCTGCTGGTACCCTCACAGCTCATCTCTGCCCTAGGAGCAATGGAATGGTGGCAGGGAGCCTCCTCCTGGCCGCTGGGATTGGCTCATCTCCTCTGCCCTAGGAGTGATGAAATGGTGGCTGGAATGTCTCCTTTTATTGGCTTCCCGACCAGGGTCCATAGGCTCCTGGATCCAGATGAGATTGTCCTGCATACTGGAAGGAAGCATCCCCCTAGTCAGAGTGCAGGAGGTCCTCCTTTTGGGTGTTCTCAAATAGAAAATGGGGAGGAAGGGAAAGTGATTAGAAAGGAAAAGGAGGAAGGTTATTGGCTTTCTCTGGGTGCCAAGAGAAAGACAATTGGGCCAGAATCTTACCCTCCCAGGAGTGGCAATGGATTAGCAGCTGGTGGTAGATGTCTGGTTTGGGGTCTGACAGGATGGTCCTGGACTAGAGTTCATGAAAAGGGAGGGTTTGCGGGAAAGGGAAGGTAGAGTTGGTTATCTGGTCTGGCTATCAGGGTCCGAATGTTGCCTCTGGAGGTTTTGAGAGCTTACCAAAGAGTAGCCTCAGCCAGAGGCTCACAGTCCCCTTGCAGAAGGCAGTTCAGACTGTTCAACCAACTCTTTGGGAAGGAGGGGAAACAGGCTGAGGAACAGGAGGCTCTCAGGGTATAGAAGTAAGCCCTGAAGGAGCTGCTGCTGCCCATTGCTTCCTAGGTTACAAAAAAGGCCCTATTCCAGCCCCCACCCCTACCCCTAGCTTTGGGTGCCCGATGAGCAGGAAAGAAGGGATATGAATTCCACAGTCCTAGGTTTATTGCTAAATCTGAGAGGGACCTCTCTGTGTGAGCAGAACAGAGGAGGTGGCTCTTACAGGCTAAGACGCTTTTTAATAGTGCTTTGTGGCAGGCTTTTGAAGGGGTGGGTTGGAGAAATGGTAGGCTTGTGGCTTGCTGATGTATCCTCTGTGACCTGCTGACATGTCCTCTGGGGACTGCTTGTGACCTAAGTAAAATGAAACCTATGTTTCTCTAAGATGGCCAGTGGGCTCATTCAGACTGGTGGAGTCCCTATCTGGGCTCTATCAGAAATGACCTTATTTATCCCTGCTAATGTACTTTGCTCTGATATATACTTTGATGTTAATATAGCAGCTCCAGCTTTTGATTATGTAGCATACTCTTTTCCCATTATTTTACATTTAATCTTTCTCTATTCTTATATATATTCTTGTAAAGAACACTGAGTTGTACTTGGTTTTTAAATCCAGCCCAACAGCCTCTGCCTTTTAACCATCAGCAGAGAGCACTACACTTACTGAGATCATAGACATGGTTAACTTTATTTATTTATTTTTGTACTAGGGATCAAACTCGGGACCTTGTGCTTGCAAGGCTGGTGGTGGAACTACTGAGCTAAATCCCTGGTCCGACATGGTTAACTTTAAACCTGTCTGTCTTTATATCTAGCAAGAATGGTCAAATCTTTCTATTGTCTCATCTGTTCTTTGTTCCCTTTCTCTTTTCTTTTTTCTATCTTCTGGATTAATCAAATATCTTCATGATCCTATTTTATTTATTTTGTTAGTGTTGTAGCTCTGATTTGATGTTCTCTTATTTTAGTGATGTTTTGGGGGATGTACACTGTACATCCTTAACTTAGCACAGTCTACCTCCAAATGATCCTACACCACCTCCATGCAGCCTGCCTTAGAGGAGTCTATGTCAGCTTCTCCTCTTCTTGACCTTTGTGCCATTGTTGTCAGACATTGTACTTTTACATATATTTTAAATAATGTACTGCTTTGATATTGTTTTTGTTTAAGCAGTCAATTATTTTGGTTTAAATTATTTAAAAAAATCTAATCTTTGTCTGTGTCATTGCTATTTCCAGTGTTCTCCATTCTGTTAGAATTTGTATTTTCTGCAAAAAGTTTCCTTTTGTCTGAAAGACTTCCCTCAACTTTTTTATAGTACGGGCCTTTCAGATTTTGTGTGTCTAAAAATATCTTTATTTTGCCTTTAAGTTTGAATGATGTTTTCACTGGTAGGTTTACAGTTTCTTTTTTTTCTTCTCATTTACATATGTTTCACGCTTTCTTCACTTGCATTGTTTCCAATGAGGACTCCGTCACCATTTCTGTGTTCTGCTGTAATCTAGCTTTTTTTTCTGCTCTTAAGAGTTTGTCTTTATCATTTTCTTTGAGCAATTTAATTATTATGAACGATGGTGTAATTTTTTCACATTTCTTGTGCTTATGGTATTTTGGGCTTCATGAGTCTGTTTATAGTTATTTTTCAGCCACAATTTCTTCAGATGTTCATTTCTGCACCAACTGTCCTTTTCTTTCTCCTGTTAGGACTCCAGTGGCTCATGTTAGGTGATGTAAAGTGGTCCCATAGCTCATTTGATATTCTTTTTAGTTTTTGTTCTCTTTTCTCTCTGTTTCATTTTGAGTAGTTTCTGTTGCTGTCGTAAAGTTCGCTAATCTTTCCTTCTCCAGGATCTAATTCACTACTGAAATAATCCAGTATCTTTTTCATGTCACACATTAAGTTTTCACAGTTTGATTTGCATTTTTTAAAAAAATATCTAACCTAGGCTTGATGGTGCATACCTGTAATCCCAGCACTTGGCAGGCTGAGATGGGAGGATCTCCATGAGTTCAAGGACAGCTTGGGCTACATAGTGAGTTCAAAGATAGTTTGAACTACATAGAGACCCTGTCTCAAAAAACTAAAACATTATCTACTATACATTTTGATCAAGATATATCATGTAAAGGTACAAATTCCCAATGATGAATGTCATCTTATTGTATACCTAAAATGTACCAATAAACTTAATGACTAAAAACCAAAATCAAAAACAAAAAAAAAAACCCAAACAAACTAAAAAATAGCATATCTCTATGTAAATTTTTGAGTGCATGGGATGTAATTTAATAGCTGCTAACTCTAACATCTCTATCAGTTCTAGATCGGGTTTTATTAATTCATTTATTTTTACATTATGATTGCAATTTTCTGCCTTTTTACCTGCCTGGTAATTTTTTATTGGATGTCAAACACTGTTCATTTTACTTTGTTGGGTGCCAGACATTTTTGCATTCCTATAAATATTCTTGAGCTTTGTCTAAGATGTAGTTAAGCTACTTGGAAGCAGTTCAATCCTTTTAACAGCTACATAGTTTTAGTATTTGCTAGATAGAAGCTGAGCAATGCTCAGTCTAGAGCTAATCCCTCCCCTCTGCTGAGGTGAGACCCAGCTGAGTAGCCAGCCCCATGTCCCCTGAATTCTGCATCCATGGATTCAACCAGCCACAGATTGAAAATATTTCTTTTTAAAATTCATCTTACTGAACACGTACCATCTGTTTTTCCTTGTTACTATTCCATTGACAATACAGTATAACTATTTACATAGTTATACGTAACTATTTGTATTGTTAGATATTCTAGTATTATAAATAATATAAGACAATTTAAGTATAAGATATACTTAAATAAAGATGTACGTAAGTTCCCTGCTAATAACATACCATTTTATATAAGGGACCTGAGCACCCCTAGACGAGGGCATTTGTAGGGGAGATCTGGAACCAACCCCCTGGGATGCCAAGGGATGACTGTACTCCACTCAGTGTCCTGTGAATCTTGAGGTTCTCCAGTCTGGCTAGTAACATCAGGCACAATTCCCAGCCTGGACTGTTTACCAGGCCTCACTCCCTTTAGTCCTTCCAAATCGTTATGTCTCTGCCCTTGGGCACTTTCCTCACATACAGGCCCTGACCAGCCTGCTGGTATATCCAATCCAGGTGTCTCTCTCTCTCTCCCTCTCTTCCTCTTCCTCTCTCCCTCCCTCCATCCCTTTCCCTTCCTCTTTTCCTTTCCCAACTTCTCAGCTCAAAAACTAGGCCACTAGACCCCACCTGGGCTCCCATCTTTGGGCTGTGGCCTGGAAACTCTCTGGAGGCATAGGCTGGGGCAGTAACTGGCCTCCTCTTTGTTGTGTTCTATCTCAGTTACCATGGACCATAATTGTCTCATGTCCAGGGCTTTGCAAACTAACTGTTGTTTCTTATATTTTTTCCTGTTATTATTTTTTTTTGCAGGTGAAAGGGTGAATCTGTTGGATGGGAGTAGAAATTCTGTGAACAGTTTAAATCGGGGAGCAATGGACTGGGTTTGTGTTTAAGAATTATCCCTGTTTCTAGTTCTTCTTGGTTTCCTTGGTATACCCAGGACCTGGGCTGTGACCCGAGTGACCTAATCCTTGCAGCCTCTGTAGCCCAGGAAATGATTTGGCCATGAATCCAGCCCTGCGGGACTAGCCCTGAGATGAGAAGCTGTACAGCCCTGGGAAGTGGCACAGGCTGCCCCATGGTTGCCTCGCTCCTTGCCTGCAGGTCCCTGGCACTCAGGGCCAGGGAGTGCTTGGGGAAATGATACAGTGTGTCCGTGTGCTGGCAAGAGCCAGGGAGCTGATGCTGAGAGACTGCTCATGGGCAGCAGGAGGAAAGGTTGGTCTTTACAAGGAACCTCACATCACAGCAAGCTATGTCCTGGCTCCAGTGGGGTTGGCAGCCCGAGACTTTATTTCCTTCTTAGAAGCTTGTAGCCTTGGAGTCACCTAGCTGCTAAACAGCAGGTTGTGTGTCCCTATGCATTTCTGTAGGATTTGATCCCAGAGCACCCATCTGTGCAGCTCAAAGGTGACCTCTTGTCCCTTCCCATGTCACTGAGAGACCCACTGAGAAGGAATGGGAACAGCTCTTGCAGCTGCCACTGCCATGACAGCCTTTCTAGCATTGCTGGCAGGAGTCACTCTCAGCTAAGGACAGAGAGCACACAGTAAAGCACACCCTGGGAACCACTTGCAGAGGCTGGCTTGGCCTGATCAGTGCAAAGCTGGTGGGATTGAGAGGTGAGACACAGAGGACACCATTCTATCTGGCCGAGCAGGGCTGCATGGGAGGATGTCTGCAGATGCTGTGTTATTGTCATGTGCAGTGCAACCTGGGAGGGATTCCATGGCACACTGTCCTCGACAGCCACCTCTGACTCTTGCTGTCCCTGCCATCCTGTGTGCTCAGAACAACCAGTGAGGGAGGCTGAGGAAAAGGGTATATTTCCAGGCCTCCAGGCCCAGGGCAGGATGGAGAAACTCTAGATACCTATGAACCAGAAGGTTGTCTTGCCTGGTGTGTTCAGGATGTCCTCAGTGGATTAAGAAAAAGGCTGTGGTTTTCAGATTATTTTCTGATTGTGTGGCCTGCAATGCTCTTAGCCACTAAAATTCTAAGTGCCAAACTGGAGGCCTTGGGCTAATTTGGAGGATACATACTTAATTAGGTGTACATGGCATCATCCCACCCAGGGTTTTAAACTGGAATTAGTTGTCACATCTACAAATTGCAAGATGCCTTGGGAATATTAGAATATACAACCCTGAGCTGAGCAGGAATCTTTTCAATGTTCTTTCTGTTCCCACGGCCCCGCTGCCTCCCACGCAGAGGCCAGGATCACTTGCTGCTGTGACCTGTTTGACCCATGCAGATCCTCACCTTGTGGTCCTGTGAGTGTTAGAAGGCATTGCCTTCCACCATGTGGGCCCAGTGTCCTCTCATCTCTGCTCCCAGCTCCCTGATTTCACATGGAGGAGGCTTCTCCTTCAAGCTAACTGATGCTCTGTGTCTCCCTGACACTCACTGAGACCTCTGTTCTGAACCAAAAGCCCTGGTCACAAGTGGACCAGGGCTTTGCCACTCACTTGCCCCAAGAAGGTATCTGAAGCTCATTCATAGGAAGAGGCAGCGAGTGTGTTTTAGCAGTGGCAAAGGCCCTACGCTGAAGTCACGACACTTCTTTGGTGCAGTTTTGGAATCAGGGGCTTGCGGGAGTCATGTTGGGGCATTGGTCTGCCCTTGTGACTGAGATGATGTCAGGGTAGACATGCATGTGTGTTCCTCCTTGGGAGGAGGAGCCACCATGCTGGAAGGAGGGGCTTGACCCACATCGCCAGGGCTGGGCTCTCAGCCCATGATTAGAGGCTCCCAAAGGGATGGGCTTAATATATTCTTTATGTCACAGTGACCCCAAAAGACATATTTCTGTCAGACCCTAGAGAAAGGATCCTGGGGCTCATTTTGGTACTGGAGAGATTGCTCAGTTGGTTGGGGAGGGGTGGCTTGGGACATCTGTGAGAAGCCATGAAAGCTGCATTTCCTGAATAGAGGAGTTGCTTGGGTCGCACCTTGGTAACCCTGTTCAACTTAGCCTGATAGTATTTTATAGATGTGGAGGGAAAAGCCCAGAGAAGTGAAATTACTCACCCAAGATCACACAGCAGGGAAGTGGCTGAGCAGAGTCCAATCCCAGGCCCATGTCCTTGTTTTTTATTCTCTTCATTTTGAGGAGCTCTGACTCAGCCAGGGTCTCTGAGGGTCTAGTCAGAGGTCACACAAAGACAGCTGTGCTTTCACCTGAGTCCTCAGATGCCCTGGTGGCAGTGCTGGTCAGCATTGGGAGGGGGAGGGCAGGAGGGCCAGCCAGGGCCACAGAGGTGCAGCAGAGCACCTCCTGGGCAGCCCTCTGAAGGGCTGGTCACACTCAGGGCCAGTCCGATGTGACCTTGTGAGAGTGTGAGGTGCAGGAGCCAGGAGTCTCTCCTTTGAGAGGAACCCGGAAGTTTGTATTTTTACATGAAACTTTCACAGTGTTTAAAATTCTGTCTAAAATGCAAATTAAAACAACCCTAAGATTCAGTCTTACTCCAGAAAGAATGGCCATCATTAAGAAATCAAACAGTAACATGCTGGTGGAGTTGTGGGAAAAAAGGAACCCTCCTTCATTGTTGGTCGGAGTGTAAATTAGTACAACCATCATGGAAATCAGCATGGAGATTTCTCAAAGAACTGAAATTAGAAATTCCATACTACCCAGTGACCCCCCTACTAAGTATCTTCCACAAAGAACTGAAGAAATCATACTACAGTGATACATGCATACCAATGTTTATAGCAGCACAATTCATAATAGCTAAATCCCGGAAGCAGTTTGTATACTCATCAACAGATGATTGGATAAAGAAAATGTGGTTATCTATATAGAATAGAATACTACTCTGCTGTAAAGAATGACAGATTTGAGACATTTGTAAGAAAATGGATGCACCTGGAAAATATAATGCTGAGTTAAATAAACCAGACACACAAACTTAAATACCACATAGTATCTCTCATTTGAGTGAGGTAAAGTGAAAACAAAGAGAATAATAAGGATGGACGGAAGGGGACAAGGAGATAAATCTCTTGCAATAGGGAAGTGGACCAAAAGAAAAGTGTGAAGGATAAGGAGGATGGGAAGGGGAAATAAGTAGTATAAAGATATGCCATGTACAGGAACCTAATAACCTCAGTGAATGTAAACATTACATGCCATAATGAGCTAGGATTAATAATATCAACAAGGGTGAAAAATGGGATAGGGGAATTGGAGGAAGAGGGAGTGCAGAAGACAGAAGGGGAAGGGGATTAAAAAAGGAACAAGCTGGGGCTGGGGGTTTAGCTCAGTGGTGCCTATGCCTGTCTCACAAGCACAAGGTCCTGAGTTAGATCCCTGGTACCAAAAAAAAAAAAAAAAAAAAAGGAACAAGCTGCAGTATGTACATGTAACTACTCCCCAAGATGCTTGTAAACTGCATGAACTCCAAATGTGTACTAATAAAATAAATAATACAAATTTTTTAAAAATGAAAAATAAAATTCTCTCTAGGCTAGCAACAAAGAATCACCAGCAGGCTGGATTCGGCCTGTGGCCTCTGCCCACTGCTCATGGGCATGGAGAAGGAAGAGAAGAGTTTCCCTAAAGTCACCCCATGGTCACAGCCAAGCTAGGTCTGGAACCCAAGTCTCCTTTCCCAGGCTGGGGACCTCGTGGGCTAGTTCTACATCAAGCTCACAATCCCCTCTCTTTTCCAGATGTGTGACAACATTTTAGCTCTATTGTCAGTCACTTGGGGGTAAGCAATAGCCCTCCTGAAACCTCTATGAGAAACAAAACTGGGAGCTGACAGCAATTCATGCTAAATCTTCTGGCACTTTTCAAATGCTGCCCAGTGAGGTTAGTCCTGTGGCTGTATTTGGTATGGAGATGGTTTTGCTCCCTCTTGCTCAGCTTTCAAGGCCACCAGTGTTTTCTGTTAAAGGAGCAGAGCATTTTGTCTGTAGTGCCTCCAGCCCCAGGTTCCCTCTGATTGGCCAAGTCCTGGGCAGGCCCAGCCTGGCATAGGAGTAGAGAGTGGCTTGTCCCACTGTGTCAACAGCAGCCCCTTTCAGTGACCTTCTTTCCCAAAGTCCAGGCCCCTAGGGACCTGGCTCATTTAGCAGGGGTAGGGTGCCACTTATGGGAAAGGTGGCCTGGTGACTAATGGCATAGGCTTCAGAGCTGGATTTGAGTCCTGGCTCTCCACTTGGCAGCTGGGTGACTTGCTTGAGCAACTCACTTTCTTCACTTCTCTGAGCCTTAGGATTCGTCATTCTTAAAATGGGTCAATAACATGCACATGCAAAGTAATATTGCAACCCTGCTCCTATCTAAAGTTCCTAAAGACTGGCGATGTTAATTACAAATAAATATGAAGTTTCAACCAAATTAAGAAACAGGAAGTGTTGAGTAACAACAAATTCCTCAAATGCTATCCTCTTCTGATTTATACCTAGGTTAATTTTTTTCATTTGAACAAATATGTATGTAGCATTTACTAAGTGCTAATCCTGGTGCTGAGAACTTAACAAATACTGACTCATTTAATCCTGGAGACAGCTTGTGAGTGAGTAAATCTTACTCACAGATGAGGAAACTGAGGCACATAGAGTAGTAACTTGCTCTAGGACATGCTGCTGGGCCACACAACCAAACTGAGTAGCCTTGGGTCTGTGCTCATAATGACTTACTCCCGTTTTTCTGCTTAATTCTCTCTGAAACATTCCCAGTTTGGAATTGATGTACTCAATGAAGAAGCCATTCTGTCTCTGCGTGAGGAAGTAGTAGAAAAGCTGTGTCATTGAGAGATGAGAAACAAAGGCTCAGTCTCAGCTCCTCTTCAGCCCAGCCACGTGACACTGCTGGGCAAAACATTCTCCCTTCTCACACCAGCCTTGCTTTCTCCAGAATTATAACATCCGAATTATTAAGCCAATTCCATCGCCCACCGCTCCAGTGGAGAAAAGCAGAGCCAACCCTCCACATGAAAGTGCTTTATAAAGTTTTGAATGTAGTATAAATGGAAATAACACTAATAATAATACCTCTCCCTGAACTATTTTACGGATGAGGAAACTAGGGCCAAAATCATAAAGCTGTGTTCTGATTAAAGCATGAAGTCTTGCCCATGGGTCTGAGAGACTAGGAGTCCACGAACAGGCAAAGAGCTGCAACTCTGGGTATCTGTCCCAGCTCTGAGGCTTGTCTTAGGGCCTCCCTTAGCTCCACCTGGAGCCCTGGCTTGATGGTTTGGCTGTGTCTACAGTCAGATTCTGAGAGGTGGAGCCCACCTTCTACAAACAGCACCAATACCCATGTGGGCTATAAAAGGATTTCTGCTTTTACATTGTTTGACAATATTTTGTTTAAATGAATCCATGCCAGAGATTAAGAAAATTTGTGAGCTGAACTGCTTACTTGGCATGAAGTGGGAAATAAACAGGGTTTCAAGAAATTCAGTGTGAAAAGAGTTTTCAGAACAAAGTTTTCAGAGCAGGTAATGCTTAAGCTGTGGAGCTGGACCCTGGAGGTAGCATCCCTGTTCAGTTACCTACCAGCCCTGGGGCCTTGAATTTGCAGCTGGACCCCTTGTTCTCCTCCAAAACAACAGTCCTTGCTCACAGGTCAGGAGGGCCAGGGGACAGGATGCCTGTGGTGGGGCAGTGCAGAGCCAGCATATGGAAAGACCTTGATGGAAGTGGGTCCCTTCCACAATGAATAACCACCGTTCTCACTCTTCAGAGTCTATCCTTGCAAACTCACCTACTTGATAGAGTTATTCCAAACCCTAGTAGGTGCTCATGGTGCCCATTACCATCCATGGACATGGTCAAAACAAAGGCTGGGTCTCCCAGGCCTGGTTCTCAGCTCAGGTTGAGCCGGCCAGGCTCTGTCTTTTTGTTCCTGCTCTGTTACTGTAAACAGGTGTGCTTTGGGTGAGCTGTCTAAGGCCAGGATTTATGCAATTTTGTGCTTGTTGGTGATTTAGCTGCTTAAAATGGCCCTCAAAGGTGGTGCTTGTGTGCTGCTTGGCTGCTCAGGCAGGAAGGTCATGAGGTGCTGCAGGGCAGAACATCTCAGTGTGGGGGATGCTTTGCTCAGGCGTGAGCCACAGCTCTTTTGGCCTGTAGTTCAGTGTCAATGAATCAATAATAGGTAGTAAACAGGGTGGCCCTAAACAGAAAAATAAAGTGCCCCATTGAGCAGTTGATGGAAGTGTGGTGATCAGAGGCTCCAGGAAGCTGACCCTGTGTTTCCCCCGGAGTGATGGTTCAGTATCTGGTAGTTCAGTGTCCAGGGGTTGGATAGGACACAACTACCTTCCATAATGAGAATCAACTTCCCACAGTAGTTATGACTATTGTTTGTATGCTTCAAAGAGGAGTCAGGAAGGAGGTTCTCTGATCCTGGAAGTTGTTATGAGGGTCAAATACAATAAAGACTGTGAAGAGGGTCCTAGACTCCAAAGTGCATGGATTGGAGTCGCAAATGTCCCTGCCTTTGCTGCTGCTTGAAACTCCTGCTGCAGGGACACCGTCCTGCACCAAGGCCTGGGAGGAGGGGTTGCCTCCATCTGTAAGGTTGTGGTTGAGCCTTCAGGCATGGGCCCTAACAGACCACACCAGAGGGGTCATTTGCCAGACCTGGATGAGGGCTTCCCCTGGCTGCTCTCTACTCTGTGGCCAGCGTATAGTCCAGACTACCATTTTGTCTCCCTGGACAATGGTACAGCCATGGCACTGCTTCCAGTACCTCCAGGTTTCCTGCCACTACTCTCTATGCTGTAGTGGCCAGGCCCACTGCCTCCCCACTTTATATACATCACTTCCCATTTGTCTTAGGAGAAAGCCCAAAGCCCTGCCTGTGCCATGAGACCCTGGGCGCCAGGCCTCTGTCCCATATCTCCAATTTCATCTGATGCTGTGTTGCTTATTATTCTCTGTTTCAGCCACATGAGTTACTTCTCAGGTCCTTGAACATGCTGAGCCCCCTCTTGCTACCAGGCCTTTGCATCTGCCAAACTTCTTCCTGTCCCCATAACAACCTCCCATACCAAATACCTCTGCCTACTCAGTTTGTTCATCCTTTGGGTCTCAGCTCAAGTCACTTCCCTGGACCAAGTAGCCCTGTGACTCATCCTCCACTGCATAGAACCTGTCTCAGATGATGTTTCACATTTATGTGTGTGACCAATTGCTAAATGACCATCAGTCTGTCAACTGCACATGGTCAGACACACCTTAGCTCACCACCTCAGAGCATTAGGGAAGACATAGCCCTTCCAGGTGCTCAGTAAACATCTGGAAAGTTAGAAGATGCCTATCCCATGCTGCCCTCTGGGGAATATTCAGTGAATGGGATCCAGGCTCTCCCCTTACAATTCACAGGTAGGAAGGATCTGCTGATCACATCCGTAAACAGCAGTCTAGTGAGGTGGAGAGAAACCATGTCCTACTTACACCACAAGAATACAAGGATGAGGCTCAGAGAGATGGGGAGAATGGGCCCAGGTCACACAGCTTAAAAGGGACTTGAATGAAACCCAGGCTGGCTGGCCCAGGAGCCTGTGCTCTGAGCTCTCCTTCCCACCTCTTCCTCGTATTCTGGCTGTTGTTTGTCCATGTTGCTGTTTACAGTTCTGTATGTGAAGGGAAGTGTTAGAGCTGAGGATTGAACTTCGTGTCGCCAGCCTTTCTGCTATTTTCTCCATTATGTGAGTTAGCTCCACAGGCAAAGCAGGATGAAGTCCAAGCTGACACTGTCCTTGGGATCAACCTGCTGTTGGACTGCCATTAGCAGATCTCTTTGCAGGAAGGGTCTCATTAATTTAGAGATGCTGTGTCCATCCAAAGACTCAGTACCAGCAGTGTCAGCCTCTGTGACAGCTGGGGAGGGTTTAGCCTCTGGTAAGCTTTGGGGGGAGCAACAGGATGCTAAGTTAATGGGGCATATTTTGTTCAACCTCTTTATTTTATAGATGGAGAAACTGAGGCCCAGAGCAGGAAGACAATTCATCCAAGGTCAGAGTAAGCTACAGAAGCAAAAGCAAAAGGAAGTCCAATGTGATAGGTGAAGTAGGGGGAGGGGAACCCTACCTGATTAACCAAATGTTTTATTCATCTATATCTCCACCCATCCATCTGCTTCTCTATCTGTCTACTTATCTGTCTCCCTTACCATCAAACCATCCCTCTACCCATCTATCCACCCATCTCTTTCTTTCTCCATCTATATTTCCATCTATCCACATCTCTTATCCACCCAACCATCCCTATCTCTCTCCATCTGTATCTCCATCTATCCAGTTATCTGGCTTTCCATCCATCCATCCATCCATCCATCCATCCATCCATCCATCTATCCTTTGTCAGTGAGCACTAGTACTGTAACTGACAGAGATGAATTTGCTTCAGTTCTGGCCTCCTCAGAGCCTTTAGAAGCCTGCAGGTAGCAGATCCAGAAGCCCACATTTTTCCCCTGCACTGTGAGAACCACACAGAGAGTGGATTCACAGCCAGGCTTCACAAAGCAGAGACAGCCAAACAGAAAGAGTCTGCAGGCCCCAACTCTGAACTCTTGCTATTAACTGGCTGTGTGCCTTTGGTCAGGGTCACTCTTGTCTGTGACTCAGTGTACCCATCTAAGCTGGTGTAGGTTGGGCTTGATGAAAATTTCCCAGACTTTAGTCATTTGTAGACCTCCCTCTGTACCTGTAGTGCAGGTCACCTGTACTAAAAAGTGCTCAATATTTTATTCAAATAAGCTCACTTTTTACCAAGATAAACTTATTTTAGAATAGAACTTTATTGCTTCCATAAATGGACAAAAATGCTGACATCTGTCATAAATAGAAAGTAACAATACAAACATGTTAAAGTAAACAGTGTGCTGATATGATCAAATTCTAGATAGGCATTGCTTCCTGTCAGTGAAGGCCTACTTCTCCCATGGAAAGAGAGTTTTACAAGCACTGGAGAGATGTTAAGTGTTCAATGTGCTCACATTAAGTGAGTACTCTCTCCTCAGAGGGGCTTCCTGCAATGTGTTCACTCTCACTGGGTGGCAGTGAGAAGGGGGTCATCACCAAAGGATCCCTAAGTGTAGGGCAACACTTCTGCCCCAAGAGTGCCAGCCAGGGTCTGTCCTGACCAATCTCTTCGAGCCCTCTGGGTGCAACCTGAGACCTTGCCCCCTCCCTCCACAGCCCCCCAAGAAGCCAAGGGTCAGGAAGCCATGAGCTGGATTTTGTAACTCAAACTGGGAGTATCTGCATCAAATCCTGATCTGGGAAGGAAACTAATATAGAAATCTGAAGCTACCTCATCCAGGAGCTCCACAGGTGCCAGGTGCAGCCTATTCCTCGGAGAGTGCCCTGACATCTTCTGACCTTACCTTCAGCCTCTTCACCCCTGGCCCCATCACCCTTAGCCTAGACTCAGGTCCCCAAAGCCCATCACAGCACAGGGGTCACAGGGTGTCTCCTTGGTGAATGTCCTGTGGCATTATTGAGTATTAATCATAAAAAATCTATTTCTTAGCTCTGCCGATGTCTAAAGTGCCCTACAGCCTCTTCTCTCCCCTGGAAGGAGGTAATTTAATGGAGCCAGAAGACTTAGGTCAGGGCTATGCTATGCATGCCCCCATCTCTGGGCTCTCAGGGAGGCTGAGCTGCTGAAGCCACACTGGCATCAACAGTATTGCTTACTTAAAAAAATGTTCCATGTTGAACTCAGATTTCAGAAGGATATTTGAAATACTAAAGTTGTTGCCAGCTCTGCAAAGTTACACAGAGAAGCCCCTTTGCTCATGTGGTTTGGCTCTAACTTGGAGCCACGAAGGAGGAAAGGGTCATCTTGGCACTGCACAGTATGAACATCCAAGCCAGAAAACCCCAGAAGGGCAAAATATTAAAACAGCTTTGGGCTTTGTCTTATAGCATGCATTTTTCTCTCAAGGCAGTTAAGAGCTGCATTCTCTTATGTAGGTTTTGCAATTCATTCATTCATTAATTCCACCAGGGATGAGTTTGATGGACAAGCAAGATCAGGAGACTCCTGCAGATTATTTGGAGGTGAGATCCTGCTTAGGTATACTCCAAGACCACCTTTGCTCCCATATTCAAAATACCTATTGAGCATGTAGCTGAGTGTTTCAGGCACTGAGCTTGCCTGGCCCTGGGACACAACAGTGTCCACAAGAGCATAGAGTCTTTTGCAGAGAAGACACACCTGCAATTGGAGCACAAGGGTTACTGTGATGGAGATGCAGACTCAGTGCCTGGCCTGATTACTGCCCTCACATTTTGTCCAGAAATGAAGCAGAGGCATTTTGGAAAAGTTATCCCCAAGGGAAAGTCCACATCCCAAACTTTTTTCCTGAATGATAGAGCAGGAAGGTACCTGAGACATCTTTGAGGTCACCATTCCTCAAAATGTGTTCTGAGTAATACTAATTTATTTCAAAATATAAAAAAATGTTTCAAGGTCAAGTTAGTACAAAGAAGGCTGGTTCAAGCTAAATTATACTGGTTTTTTATGCTGTAGCCCTTAACAGAGCTTTGATGTATTTCTTGCCTTTGAAATATGCAAGAGGAAGGGCAGGGGCTACTGCATGAAACTGTTCCCAAATATTTTTGATCACAGTGTCTGGTTTAGGGAGTTTCTGGACAGTATTGCTCCACAGACTTTACTCTGGGAACTCTAGTCTAAGCCCCCTGTCCACAGACAAGTGAACTGAGGCCAGAGAGAAACTAGACTTTGCCCAGCAACTCAAGAGGACAAGGAAGGGTGGGAGGAGAACCCAGAGTCTCTCACTGGAAGCAGGCTCTTCAGAGCATATGGTGTGGCCTAGTGTACCACTAGCACATGGGAAAATGGGATTCACATGGGCTGAAGCAATTCTGGGCTCTTCCTGAAGGAGGCAGGACAGCCTACGGCACCAGTGGCTTATTGGTTAAAGAGTGATGTCATGAAGACCCAGGTGGACCCTGGAACCTCAGTGCTACCTGGTATTCCCAGAAGGGACCTACGTGTGGAGGAAGCCTTTCCACCCAAGGAGATGAGTCCTTCAACTTGCAAAGGATGAGAATGCTTAGAGGTGTATTTTCTAGGCCCATTTAAAGCCTCCCCCAGTTGCCACCCCCACATCAAAATGACCCCTCCTCAGCCTGTTCTGGGATTCTCTGTTGCTGGGTACTTGGAGGTCTCTTTTGCCCTTGCTCCATTCTTCCTGTGAGCTTTGTTTTTTAGCCAGTGTGAGATCCCCAGCAGCTGATAAGACCTTTGAGAACAGAGCTGGTGGCTGATCATCCTCCTGAGAGTGAGTACTTATCAAGAACTGCCCGGGAACTGGCCACAGTGCTCGGTGATTTGCACACACCCTGGGCACAGAGCTCGGTGATTTGCATGCATCCAGGGTGCAGTGCACTTTGCACACATCCTGGGCACAGTGCTTGGTGAGTTGCACACATCTCATTCACCTTCACCACAACCATGGCGGTTTTATGGAGGAGAAACAGAGGCTGGGGAAGTTGAAGTGACTTGCTCCCGTAAATGATGGATTCAAACCCATGCCTTGGTTTCTCCTTCCTGGCTGGCATGTGAAATTGGGCACTGCTGAGTTCATCTGTGGTAGTGGCAGAGGCATCCTGCTTTTCTAGGGCAGTGGCTTCCTGAGCCCTGCTCTAGATGCAAAACCTTGTTCCTACAAGGCTAAGGTCAAGGTCTCCAGCCTGGGACCAAGCTCAGAGGTCAGCCCCATCTCAGCTTGTTGACTGTAACAGGACCTGGGGTGAGAGGTGCGGTCAGCTGCAGTTTAGAAGGGGAGGCTGCATAGACTGACAGCTGGGATGACTCTATACCCACACACCCCCGTCCCTCTGCTGAGACTTGCCCTGACCTTCTGGGGTCCTAATATCATTCCTTGTGTCCACAAACCTTCCATGCTGAGTGTCAAGGTGGGACTTTCCTACTGATTACCCTTGTCCTGCATTTATTGATGTCAGAAAAACCTGGATACGTGGTTCATAGCTGCTGTCAGTGTGAGTGAAGTTTTAACAGTGATGATACCCAAGAACCTCTCCAGAGTTCTGGTTGGGCCAAGGTCTGGGGTCTCCTTTCTTCCATAATTAAAAATTCACCAGTGAGGACAGAGCACTCATCAATCTTTCATCCCAACAGTCTTCAGGGAGAAGACATGGGCCCTGATGAGGGGGGTTGGCTGTCCTCAGTTTGTGGGTGTCACTGCCATGGGTGAGAGCTTGGGGCCTTGAGTGGGGCCAGATGGGCCCAGCCAAGCCTGGAAGCCTCTTGACCATCACAGGAAGGGTACAGGAGGAACAGCTTGGCTGATTCCTGTGAGTGAAACATTGGAGAAACTTCCACAGAGGACTGGTGTGTGAGTGAAATATTACTTAGCCCTAAGAAAGAATGGATTCCTTGTCATCAGTGGCAACATAAATAGAACTGAAGAACACTGTATTGAGTAAAATAAGTCAGGCACAGGAAGATAAGCCCTGCATCTTCTTATTTATATATGGGAGCTAGGAAAGTTGATCTTGTGGACGTAGAGAACAGAATAGTGGTTACTAGAGCCTAGGAAGGGAGGGGATGGGGAAGGAAGGAGGCAGGATGATTAACAGGTATAAATGCACAGATGAACAGGAGGAAGAGCTTCTCATGAAATGCACTGAGTATTTCAAAAAACTAATACAGAGAATTTTGAATATGCCCAACCCAAAGAAATGACAAATGGAGCACACAGAAGGTAAGCTGCTCCCAGTGGACAAGAGGAGGCTTCCGGGCCACCGTACCACCCCCACCAGCACACAGGAGGTGAGCTGCATGGGTGGCAGCAGCACCCCCCCCATCAAAATGAGAAGACATGTAAACAAGTCTCAAAAACAGACTTCCAGATCACCTACAGCAACTCCAAAGGGAAACGAGATGGAACACTCTGATATTCAACCACCTGGATTCCCTGAACTGGCAAAAAAGGAGGATCTGGAAAAAATGAAATCAGAAATAATTTCTCAGATAACAGCGGAGATTGTGCTTATAGTGCAAGACATGATTAATAAATCTAGAGAGGAGCTCAGGAACATGATGGAATCCCAACATAGGGAACAAATGAAATCCATAAGAGAGATGCAAACAGATTTCCAGGACATTAAAAACTCCACTGAAAGTCTATGCAGCAGAATGACCCAATGTGAGGACAGAATTTCAGATATAGAAGATTAGATTGCAATTAGTGACCAGGAAAAGAAAAATTGCTTTAAAATTGTAAAGGACCACAAGAAATCAATCCAGCAGCTGCTAGACGATGCAAAGAAGAATAACATAAGACTGATTGGAGTCAA
>NW_004624731.1:4924424-4952813 GCF_000247695.1 Heterocephalus glaber
ATGAGGGGAGAAGTGTTCCTTCTTTTTTCTGCTTTAAATGTTTGATATAATTTATCAGTTAAAATGTATATGAGCCTGTTGTTGTCATATGGGTATGTTTTCAAGCTAGGAATATACTTTCTTTAATAGGTGCTATTCAAACTTTATATTTCCTCCAGAGTTAGTTTCATGAATTTGTCTTCCAAGGTACTTCTTAGAAGTTGTCAAATTTATTTTAAAAGAGATTTTTGTAATATGCTTTCTATAACCTTTTAAATTCTATAAAATCTGTGGTAATGTCTCGTAGATCTTGATATTGTAATTTTAAAAATGTATAGTTGATATTGTGTAATAGGAAAAAAAAGTCTAAAGGAGCAGGGAAAGTGGGAGGGGTAGGGGAAAGGAAAGAAGGGGAAAGGAAAAATATAAGAAAAGAAAAAAATGGAAACAAAGTCTTTGCAAATAGGGAAGGGTAGAAGGGGGTGAAGGGAGGGCAGAGGAAGGGGAAAAAAATAAGAACCAAGAGACTCATGTAATGGTACAAGATCCCAATGATGGATGTAACTGTATTTTATACCTAAAGTGTACCAATAAACTTGATGGGGGAGGGGGGAAGAAATGACAAATGTTTGAGATGAGGGATTTGTTGATCTCCCCAATCTAATCACTGCACACAGTATATATGTACTGAAATATTATACTACAGCCCGTAAATATGTATAATCATTATATATTGATTAAAATTTTTAAATATATGTTTTTAAAAGGAAAAGATGAGTGTATGAAGCAAAACAGGAGGTGTCTAAATTACTACATGCCTGGTTCTCTGAAAACCAAGTGGTACAGTCCATGTAAGGATCCAACAGAGGCAGTCTGGAGAGCACACCATTCCTGGTGCCAGCTGTCCATAGGCATGCTGGCTGCAGGGTTCCTCTGCCCAGGACTCAGCTCAGCACATTCTGTAGCTCCTCAGGGCCCTGGCTTCCTCTTCGGTAGCATGGGAGGGCTAACAGTACAGCTGCACAGAACTGGGATGAAGAACAAGTGAACTGGGGTTGGGGTCCAGCCCAGTGTGGCTCAGAGGAATCCCTGGAGGTGGCCTTGCTGATGAGATAGCTCCTGAGTGACCCAGCCCAGACATGGCCTCTTGACACAGCTGTTCCTACAGTGTCCCAGCAGAGAGGAAGGGAGAAGCTGGCAAGCACCCCTGAGTCTGTTATTCTCTGACTATGTGGCCATTGCAAGTCCCACCCTCCCCATAGCCTCAGTTTCCCCATCTGTTGGAGTTTCCCCAGGTGCTGGAGAAGTGATCACTTGCAGCCCCAGGTTTGGTGAAACTACACACATGGCCGCCGCTTGCCCAGCTCATGTTTCCCAGAGGAGCTTTGGGGAGGGCCATTCTCAGGCTGTCTGCCTGGCCCTGTGACTGCTTTGTCCACTGGTGGCTATGAGTTTCCTGCAGCTCTGCTCCAAGATCTCTGTGAACTCTGGGCTGTGCAGTCTTTCCAGGAAAGGGACAGCCTGCCCTATGGTGGGAGGCCTTGGAAAGGAACAGGCTGGGGAGGTGGCAGATGATCTGGCTGGGCTGGGCACCAGGTGTGGGTGAGTGAGAGGTGGGGACTGGGGCCAGGGCAGCTGAGCAGGTAGAGAGGCTGGGAAATGTCAGCACCAGACTCCTAGCCTTTGCTGGGAGTGGCTGGGGAGATACCAGCCTTCACCCTCTCTGTGGGCCTGCTTTAGGAGTGGCAGAGTCTCTATGGGGCTACAGGAAAGAGGAGACAAGTCTGCTGGGCCTGGAGCTGCCTTTCCCATTCTCCAGCCTGGTGTGCACCTCAGGAGGGGCCTGAGAGGCCCTTGATCACCCTTGCCCTTTGTTTCCTGTTAGGGTTAGGGACCTTTGGCTGGCAGGGTATAGAGTGGGGAGGGGATGTTAAGGTTATTCAGTTTCCACCTCCTTCCCACACGGCTACCTTGGCCACTGCATGCCTAGACCAGTCGTGACAGTGCTGCTGGGGGTCTTCACAGCAGTCCTCTCTGGGCCTGGATCTGGCATCCGTGCTGTCCTCCTACCCCCTCAGGACTAATGCACTAATAAGGGAGCCCCTAGGTTTGCTGTCCCAGGAAGCTGCACTCCACCTCCTGCTCCTGTGCACACTTCTGTCAGTAGTCCTCCATTAAGCCTCCTCAAGTGATGTGGGTGCCGAGGACTCTCCCCAGCTTAGTATCTCTGTGCTTCTGTCCACTGTTTCAGAGACGTACCCCAGCCCACAACAGCAGGGCCCCAGCACAGGGTTACTTCCATCTCCTCAGCCTTCATTTCTCCTTCCAGAACTGGGGATTCTGGGTCTGGATTGGGTGGAAGGAAGGGAGAGGTAAGGCACCCCACCAAGCCAGAAGAACCGTCTCCGAATGGCACACACTGGGCCCTGCCAGTCATAGCATCAGACTCAAGAGCAGGGGATCAGGCTCCAGCCCCATGGGGGACAGACAGATGTGGGTCCTGAAGGAAGAGCCTGTCATGATGCCAGCCCTCGCTGTCCGCTGGTACAGGGCTCAGAGAGCCACGTGTCCCAGAAAGAGCCAGAAAACCCAGCCTTGGGATGAAACCCTTGGTTTCCAATACCAGTATTGTTTCAAATATTACCTTTGAAACAGATCTGGATCCCTGGCCTGTGGTCTGTGATTGGAAGCATACGGGCCCCTGACGTGTCCTCCCGATCTCATTTTCTTATCGGGATCTCACCCCAGAGTATGGACAGAGAGCAGCTGAGAAGACTGGTAAGTGGTAAGGCAAGACCTCTGCTGGCCTGAGGGTCTTGGCATCTGCCTGGCTGCCGTGTGCACTCTTGGGATCGAAATAGCTCTGACTGAAAAGCATAGTTTACAAACACCAGTCAGTGTGGTCAGCCACTGTCACTCTAGGCCCCAAGTCCTTCCCACGAATTCCTAACCTAGTGGGTAGAGGAGAAGAGTGGGAAGGGGATCTGAAAGCCGAAGTTTAGCCTTATTTCTTGCCTATGAATCTGCCTTCCCAGTGTCCACACTGCGCCCCCACCTGTGTGTTAAAGCATTGCCTTGGTAGGATAGTCTACCAAGAGGAAGATGCCCTTTGTCTTTTTGAGATAAAGAGCAGTACTTTTTGTGGGTATGTGGCTACCATATCAGTCATTCACACTTTCATATCTTTGAATTGCATCAGATTATTCTCTCATTATTATGTCACTGAGAGCTTTCCTTTGGAGGGAAGACACTGTACACGGGGTACTGGCTCAGCCTGGGACAGAACAAGGGCCTGAGAACATGCAGCAGACATTCCTGAGCTCAGAGACTGCACAGAGTTGATTGGGGTGCCATCTTTGGCCCTGTCCTAGGTCAGAAGAGGCTCTGGGCTAGCCTGGAACCCTTACCACCTGGGAAACATGCTCCGAAACCTCAGTTTTCAAACCCTTGGCAACATGACCCTGGGCCTGGGGCTGCCTTAGAGTTTCCTGGGACCAGCCACAGACCCTCTGCCAGCAGAGGTAGGCTGCTCCTCCCTGGGGTAGGTGTGTGCAGAGCTGCCTCCTTCCTCTGGGAAATCAGCAGTTGCTCCAGGGTGTTTGAGCAAGGCGGTCCACACCCCAAACCCGCTCTGGGCACATGTGTGGATGATACCCAAATCACTGCCTGGGAGGGTTGTGGGGAGATAGCTTTGGGAGCTCGCCTGGGAGTTTCAACTGTAGAACAGATACGACTATTTCTAAACCAAGAAATTGTGGACAATTTTCATGGTCTGTGTTTCCCAAGTTGCATGTAATAAACACATTTCAGTTCTGATTTTTTTTCTAAGATGTATTCTGAGATGGTCTAGCTACCCATGGACACACTTGTGAAATGATCTGACCAGATCATCCCGGCAGATAGCAGGGCTTTGGGAGCTGGGACGTGGGACTGGTACAATTTGATGGAAAAGTAAAAGATGATTCTGGGAAAGTCATGCCTCCTTTTATTTTGCTACAGTCATGAGCTTGAGTCCCAAATCATGATGGTTTTCTGAAATTGCGTGGCTGCAGCGTGTCCTGTCGTTGCTGTTCCTGTCGAGGCAGAGCCTCTCACCTTTGTCATTGGCAGGGCCCAGCAAGGTGCACATCTGAGTGGGAACTGGTATCTGTCTAGTTCCTTTCGTGTGCCAAGCATGACACCAGGAATCTCTTACTTCAGCTCTCCTCAAGAATAAGGTGGGATGATTCTCCCCACTCTGCAGGTGAGAAAGCTGAGGCTCAGGGAAGTGGAGTGACTTGCTAAGGTCACACAGTGAGTCGGAGACAGGATCAGAACCAGGGTCCACCAGACTTCAAAGAATTTGGTTTTTCTACTGTATCCTTATGATTTTTAAAAGACTGGAAAAATCAAGAAAATCATTCATAAGCTCTCCTCCTTCTTGGCATGTTTTGGTGTGTTTTCATTTTCCTTTCTGCTTTTCTTAATAGGACACAGCCCTATTAGTACTCCTCTTTTTGGGTTGTCCACAGCAGTGGCTGGTCTAGTGGGGTCAGCAAGGTGAGGAGTGTGATGGTGATGAGCAGAAGGCAGGGTGGGTATGCTGGCTGTCACCTGGGGGTGGTCAGGTGGGCCTCACTAGGGTCTGTTCCCCCAAGGGCACATGGCAGTGCTCAGCCCCCACCCCTGCACACCATGCTGGCCAGACAGGAAGGTGGAGAAGGTCAGGATACCCGGGAGCAGTTTTGGGGCTGTCCTGAGGCCACCCTGGCTGCCATTCCTGCCTGGAGGCCTGTGCCCCTTGACACTGCCCCAGGGTAGTGGAGGGTGATGGTTGAGCACTTAGTCTTTGGAGCTAGGAAAAACTGAATGCTATGCATTCGTTCCTAAATTGTGAGTAGCCTTAAGCAAGGGAGGGTAACTCTATTGCTTTGTCTCTGTTTCTTCATCTCTAAAATGGGTCCCTAATCCAGAGTGATGTGCACAGAGCTAGATCACCTTGCCTTCCCTTCCCTCCCAAGGGTTCTCACCTGAGGGGCAGCTTCATTGTCGCCAGAGATGGATGTTGCTTTCTCATGTGGCTTATGAACAAGTAACTCAAGTTTTCTCTCCATTTTCCTTTCTCATTGGAAGATGTTTAAAATGATGGCCTGGAGTCTGGGAAGCTTTGTGTAGTTGGTTACACCCCTAACTCAGGATAACCAATTTGCTTCAAAGATTTAATAAAGTTCCCTCTTCCAGAAGGTGAGCAACTGAGAAGTTTGCTTAAAGCCAGGGCTCCCCCAGGAGGGCCGAGGAACATAACAAAGCCTGCTGAAAAGCCAGGAAGAGAAGGGCCAAGCAGTGCCACAGAGCTTGGCAAGTTGGGGCCACGCACTGAGGAACTTCAGGGGAAAGGAGATGGCAGAGCCAAGTGGAGGGGGGCAAAGTGGGAAAGATAGATGAAGAAGGCAATTCAGGAAACAGAGACCCCAGAAGGTCAGGGGGCCACAGACATGGTGCAATAATCACTGTGCCCCAGTTCTGAGACAGGAGTTGTAGGCATCTTCAGGAAGGTCCAGTGTGGCTGGAGATATGTCAGTTGCACATCTAAAGAACACAGTGTGTGGGATGGAGAGTGTCACAAATGGAGAGCCAGGGTGCTGGGAGTGGTCAGGCCAGCATCACAGCTCCCACAGCAGTGGTGTGGTGTCCCCCAGCCCTCTGTGCTGCTGCACAGGCCCTTGCAGGCCCAGGTCCTAGGTCTGTGCGCTGAGCCCTGGAAATAAATTCTGTCGTTCAGTTCTCAAAGTCCCAGTCTGGCTCCCACTGTACAGGTGAGAAAGCAGAAGCTCCGAAAGGTCGAGCCAATGGTCAAGAGTGCCATGCTTAGAAATTTCATGACTTAAAGGCAAGTAGGGGAGGGGACAAACTGAAGAGACAGCAAGGCCTGTGTGAGTGCATGTGTGTGAGTGTGCAGGGGCCTGGGCCAGGATCTGTGTAAGCAGAAGTGGGACAGATCCTAGATGCTGTCTGAGTCACTCAGAAGAAGGACAAAGTTTCCCCCAGAGCCCAGGTCACCAGCAGCATGGCCTGGAGCAGGTGACTTAGTCCCTTGGGCTGTTGCCATCTAAGGTATGGTAACCCCAGACCTCACATCAGGCTACAGATGCAGGTGGGATAGGACTGGGGCAAGGAGAACAGACAGAGGGGATGGTGCTGGTGTGTCTTTGATGGACCCACTGCTTTCCTGGGAAGGGCTTTTGGGTCCCACACTCCTCAGCATCCTCTCACCACCAAAACTGCACAGGGTAAGGTGTGTTTCTGCTCACAGCCCTTGTCATTCTTCATCTGTAAAATGGCAGCAGTGGGCCCTGGCCAGCCCTGCCAGGGGGCATAACAATAACCTACAGTGTCATTTGGGGGAAAACACTTAGAAGAATGTCCACCTGAACCCTAAGCCAAGAGTTATCACCATTACTCAGAAGTGGTGGGAGCCTCTGTTTCAGCAGACAAGGGGGCAGTCAGGCCAGTGCCCCCCGAAGGTGGGCATGGCAGGTATTTGATTCTGGAGTGTCTGCTGCGTGGAGGCCCCAAGAGCTGCAGGTCCTGTTTCCTGCCCAGTGGAGTCAGGATCCAAGGTGTGGGGGGTCCCCATGCAACCTCATGTCCTCCCTGAGGGAGGTACTCCAGTTGGTCCCCCAGCAACACACAGTTCTACAAGGCTGGACACAGACACAGGGCACAGAGAGGCTAGCAGGGAGGGAAAACTGAGGCACAGAGAAGTTGGCCCAACATTTTCTCTAGCAGTGTTGATTATTTTCTTTCCAAATCTTTTTCCATCCCCAGGAAAGTAGAGGGAAGAGAGAAGAGAGGGAGGGGAAGGAAGGGAAGAAAAAGGGAGAGGAAGGGAAAGGAGAGGAGGAGTGGAGAGGAGGAGAGGGAGTGGCAGGGAAGGGAAGAGAAGAGAAGGGAAAGAGGAAGGGAAGGAGGGAAGGGACGGCATGGCAAGAGGGGTGAGACTCATGCTGCTGTGTGGATTCAGGAGCATAGAGGCTCACTTTTTTTTTTTTTTTTTACAAGGAGAGTATTAGGATTCCTGGTTGCATCAAACAGTTGGGAAATGAACGAGGCCTAGAATATCCTTGGTGTCACATTGGCATTTACAGGAGGCCTGTGACCCACAGTTCTATCTCCCCATGCAGTAACTGTATCAGTGGGTTGGTCACGAGTTCTGAGGGCAGGGTGGGATGGGTGCAGCAGATAGAGAGGAGAAAAGTGAGTAGTGATGGGCGTGAGGAGGTGATGTCCTGCTAGACTCAGCACCCCTGCCTGTGACAATGGCTCAGAGCTCTGGCTCAGGGCCCGGGTCTGAGAGTGCCTGTGATATGTGGGCAGCAGAGGTCTGTGTCCACCCCCTTCACCTGGAGGGTCAGGGCCAGTCAATCTCCCCTGCTCTCTGGAGCCTCATGCTGCCTGTTGCTGGCTGCAGTCACATCTCACAACTTTCGGGACCCTCCTTATCTAGTTCTCAGGGTCTTCCAAGGGCCTTCTGGAGGATCCGGGTGAGGAGCAGTCGGCAGAGAAAAAACCAGGTCTCCAGAGCCATAGCCTGCTTGAGCCCCAGCAGGAGCTTGGTGTCATGGTCTCCCTGAAGATGTGCCCACTTTTGGAGGGTGGGCACCCCTCTCCCCATTTCACTTGATGACACACAGAGGTGCAGAGAGGCTCAGTGAGAAGCATGAGGTGTGGTATGGGAAGCTGGCTACCGGGCCAGAACCTGGATGTGGGGAGTGCTGCAGCCCTCCAGGTTTCATGCCACCCTTCGTCCCTCCATTGCCCAGCTGTTCCTTCCTCCTGTCTCTCTCCTGCCTTTGCAAGCTCCTGCTGCCCAGCCTCCTCAGATAGGGTACATGTTGGCCCCTCTTCAGGAATCCCTTGGCCTCCAACCCTGGAAGAGCCCAAAGGTCTTAGAAATGTCCCCAAAATAGGACTGTCCCCTAAATGGGTGCAGGGAGTAAAGGCTGTGGGGTGCAAAGAGAAGGGCTGACTATCAACATTGCTGGGAATGTTGGTGTCCTTTGGTTTTGAGGACAGTGGTCATTAGCTGGACATCCAATGCCAGAGCCTAGAATAGTGCACAGGAGGGGGGACCTCTGTGTGTGTGTGTGTGTGTGTGTGTGTGTGTGTGTATGTAATGCACACAAAGATTCAGTCCTCAATTGGTGACATAGCAGCATGAGGTCACTCAGTGTCAGCCCACCCACCACGAATCCACAGAAGGTACTGGCAGTGCAGAACAACAGTGATGTGGCCTCTCCATCTCTGAGACAAATGTGATGAGATGACACAGGAGGCCTGCTGCACATCCCCACTCCTGTGGAAACAGAGCCAGACTCAAATCTTCTTGGGAGGCACCCACCACCCCTCCCTTGTCACAGAACCCCTCCACTCTGTGCGGGCCAAAGGTTTGTGGTATAAACTCCACTGTTGGATGTGATCCTTCTGTTTCCTCTCCTCCCACATTGGGAAAGCACCAGCTCAACCAACCGTGCCAGGCAGGCAGGTAGTAGCAGGGCTGATCGATGTGGGAAGGCTCCTTGCGGCTTCCAGAGTTGCAGTCCAGGGCAGGAGCGACTGCAGGCTCCACAGCAACCTCTCAACCACCTCAGCTGCTCCAGTGAGAGCTCTGGTTAGCACCTGGCTCCACAGACTCCTCAGCAGGAACCCTGGAGAGGAGCTGCCCCTGCACAGATTGCCTGGCACATGCTCTGGCAGATAAGTGAAAGGCTGCAGGTGCTGTGGACCCATGGAGGCTGACGTGGAGCCAGGGGCTCTGGACTTGTAGAAAAAAGAGCTGATAAGGCTGTTGGTGCCAAGGCTCTTACTACTGAGACTGAAGGAAGAAACAGTGCATGGACCCATCCCTGGTGATTCTGTGAAGCATCAGGAAGACTTGGCTCTGAAACCTGAGGTGGCTCAGAATTCTGGGGAAGGAGTGTTGTTGTTGGCCTACACCCAAGGCCAGGCAGTTACGGGACTTCCCTGAATGACTAGTTTCTTCCCTCAAACTTGCCAGATGTGTATGGCAAAGTCTTAGACATGCCACGCTCCCTGATAGGCATCAAATGGCTCAAAGAGGTATGAAATAGAGCCTTTGCCCAGATGTACATGTTGTCTTGCCGGGAGGACGGTTGCTGATGACAGTCAATACCTGTCTGGCATGTGATGTGCGACAGGATAAGGTCTATCCAGAAGAGGCCACATGAGCTTCATGGTGCTAGAGCAGATCTGAGAGAGGAGGAACCATTTCAGTTGGCTCTAGAAGGTTGAAGGAAAGTTCTTTAGGAAGATAAAAGACATCCACGATGTTAGGAGTGACTAAGAAGAGATTCAGGCATACAGAGTGGGATAGTATATGGTGAGCAGCTTGGCAGATCTGACCAGAGACTGCAGAAAGCAGCCAAAGAGATGGACATGGCTGCATCATAAAAGGCCTTGATGGCAGATGCAGGAGTTTGGCCTTGACCCTGCAGGGAGGTGAGAGGAACTAAAAGCTGCCATGTGAGTGGGGTGAAGTGAGGAGAAAGCTATGCTTTCATTTCATGCTTAGCCTTGGGCTGGGCAGTGGAGTTGTGTGTGGGAGCCAGAGTCCAGCTCTGTTTCTCTTGGAGTTGAGTGACTGGGATGAGGGTACAGGGAGGGAAGAGTCTGGGATGGTTGCATGGTGGGCAGCGAATTGGGTAGGAGAAGGAACCGCCTGCTCAGTGAGAGGGGGCGCAGGAAAGGAGTCGGTGAGGTGGCTGAGGGAGAGGAAATGAGGCCAAATCTGGCCACAACATGGACAGGGCTTATAGACAGCCTTACCCTGCAGCCCCCAAGTGCTGGATCTTCGAGGGCCCCATGGTGCTCCCTTGAGCACACTGTCAGTGTGTCTTTTCTATCTTGTGCCCTCCATGCTGTTAGCACATCCACATGGAGCCATTATCAGACAGCAGTGAGATCCCACCCTCATCTCAGGTGTACTTGGCTGGCCCACACTGCTCTGGCCTTGATATCACTGAATGAAGTATGGCAAAGGGCACCATGTGCCACCAGTGGGCAGATTTCCTAACTGTCGAATGGGAGTGCTGTGGGGCAGGCTTGTGGTGCAGTGCTCTGCTAGACAGTGATCACTTAGAATGGCCTCAGTCACTGCCAGCTGCTGGGAGGCCCTGCGCAGGGTGGCAGGAGTATGGGAGAGGGGTACCGGGAAGCTGGCTGATGAACACTGGCTCCACTAACCCTACCTAGGGAGTCCAGGGTTCAGCTTGGATTTGGGACAGAGAGGGTGGAGTTATATAAGAGGGTGAAAATGGACATTTCAGAAGGAAGGACATGCAGAGCCAATGCTCACAACAAAAAGAGTTGGGTGCACTGGGAAGTGGTACAGTGTCCAGGACCAGAGGAGAATTAGGGCCTAATTGGCCTCCTCTGTGAGCACAAAGGAGCAAGGCTGAACTCAGGGGTGATTGCAGATTAGGGAAAATTAAGAAGCTGAGGTTAAGTTTTTTACCAGGGAATGTACTGGTGGATATTGGAAACCAGATGAATCTTGTCTTACCTTGGTTGCCTGTGCCTGTGTTTGGGTGAATAAAAGTGAGGTGAGCCAAGGGCTGGAGGCTTCTCTGCCTGCTAGAGGTACAGCCCCCTGGCTGCCCACATGTTGAGATGACACCTCCGCCTCTCTTTGTCATTCACCCTCCGAGTCAGGGAGGAACAAACTGGCAGGTCTCAGTCTCAATACAAGTGGTGCCCCAACGTGGGGCCAGGGGCCTGAGGTTGCCTGCAGTAGAGGGAGCAAGTTCAAGTATCCCCAGGACCCTTGAGCTAGGTGAGATAAGCCAGCTGGGTGGGATGCAGTACGGAGTAGGGGTCTGTGCCAAAATGGAAAGTGCTTGCTGGCCCTAAGGGGAAGCAGAACTCAGCTCCACGTGATGGCTGCTGTGAAGGAAGCTGGCCTAGTGTGGCCAGGTCTCCCAAATTTTCACAGGATGCCAGGAGCCTAGGGTTTCATGTGGAAATGTGCAATCAACACTGGGAAGGCTAAACAGAATCTGTCTGGGGCAGCCAGTCTGCAGCGTGTGGCTCAGGGCCTGACACAAGACAGGTGACAGCTGGCAGCATGAGAGAGGTGGGGTGTGGATTCCAGCCCCTGGAGGCAGGTGCTCCTCTGACCTCGGTCACCACAAGTGGTCCTCAGTCCATGATTTCTACAGATAGGTCAGGGGTGTAGCTTCTGGGAGAGATAGGGAGACTGTGAGGTTAGAGTAAAGGGGTGAGAAGATGATGTGCAGTTGGCTGTATGGCCACCACTGCCTGCCATGGGGAGCATGCTGTGGGGTGGGAGACAGGGCGGGGCGGGGGCTCTCAAGTTTAAAAGGCCTCCAAGCAGGAGATGTGGTATCTCCAACCACCTCTCTGGGTGAAGGGGAAGAGGGTCCTGGTGGAGTCAAATCTATGCCAAGACTGACTCAGAGTCCAATGCCCTGGCCCATGTGGGTGATTCAGTGGTACCTCTCATGGAGTTGGGGGATCTGGGAGAAGAATGTGGGGACAGTGAGATGAGAGATGGTGGCTCTGGTTTGGGGCAAATGAACTTTAGACGCCAATGGGACACCATCAGGAAGAAGTGCCCTCCCCACAGCAGGACAGATACTCCTTGGAGAGGGAGGGCTGAATATGGACGGACAGCAACATAGCTGTTTGAATCATGCCTCTCCCAGGGACCCTTGAGATCTTGGTCGTCTTTAGGGCTTCTCTGTGGTCTGGGAGTTAATAAGTTCACCTTTTGGATTTGGAATTTGGGGTTTATTTCTAGAAAGGGTGAGGGAGAAGGTGGATCAATGGTTAGTGCTTGCACAGAGACCTGTGAGTGCCACAGCTCACAGGCTTCTCCCTCTGGCATCATCTCACCCCATGGCTGGGGCAGCTGAGGAGTGGGGCAGAGGTGAGAGCAATGGGTGTTACCGAAGCCCACAGTTACCCACAGTGACTTCTCCTTCTGAGGAGTGGATCTCTGAGGCCTGGTGCTAGCTTGCAAGAAGCTCTTATTTGCACTTGAGAAAAGCAAAGGCTTTGCTAAGCAGATTAATGGCTTAACAAGTCCACTTAGCAGGGCAGGCTTTTAGCAGGAGCATCTGCATTCCAACAATGAGTGTACACATTCCAAATGACTTTGGATCTATTTTTTTTTTTTTTTTGGTACTGGGGATCGAACTCGGGTCCTTGCACTTGTGCAGCAGGCAGCGAAACCAGTGAGCTAAATCCCCGTCCCCTATGGATCTATTTTTAAAGTGGTTTTAAGACTCCTCTTCTGCTGTCGAGAGTGTCACTGAACATAGCAAGGACATTCACAGCAGCACTGAATCCTTTTAGAAAGATACTATTGTAGTCTGTTAAAGAACTAACATGTATTGAGCCTCTACCAAATACGCCAGGCCCTAGAGTAGGCTTTTTAGAGGCCTGGCTCATGTAGGCCTCACCACTGTCCCTGGGAGTGAGGCTGTGGTCAGTTTCTCTCAGAGGTCACTGTGAGAGAGGCCAGAGGCCGGGGCTCCTGTGAGGTCTAGTTCTTTCTAACACATCTCACAGTGGTTTCACGTGAACTCAGATTTCTGGCCATTGGCTGGTGCAAGGATAGTCTAAAGAGGAACTTCACAGGGTTTGGGAACAGAAGGAAGGAGGAGTAAGGTGGAAGAGGAGGAGCTGAGAAATCAAACAGTTCCCAGAGTGGAGGAGGAAGGAGGCACTGAGGGTGGCACTGGGCATGACCTGGTCCAAATTGCAGTTTTGCCACCTGTACCCAGGGGCATCCTGTGCACATCTGAAAACAGTGGATTTTCCCAACATTGGTTATTTTGTGGTTTTTATCATATCGGTACCCACACGATTACCCACTTATGTGTTTTTATTTTTTATTTTTTCTCGTATGTGTGAGGTTCACGCTATACCACTGAGACGCACCCCAACCTGCCCACTAATTTTCTTCATAAGTTCATTGTTTAATTTGGTTCCATTATTTTAAGGACTTTGTTATGAAATTTAAATGGAATGTAATATTAGTTGTCATAAGTAGAAGCTAACTACCAAAATCAATACAAAGAAATATTTTAATTGTGATTAAATTCACTTCAGCTGTTGGCTCCTGAGGTCCGCTGTCTCTCAGGTGGAAGGGAGGGGTTGGCAAGTGTGAGGACTGTTGGACTCCAGGAGCCTTTAGAGAGTCCTTGCTCCTGAAGACGGGAACAAGGGTTGTCCGCACTGTGGTCCGCACCATCTCACCATAAGTGCCTCCAGATTCTCCTCTCTGAGCCTCTTGGGTTGGGTCCCACTCTGTAAAGCCACACCAACAGTGGTCTCATGGCCTTTCCAGAACTGACAGCAAAGCCCACAGGATGAGAGCACACAAGAGCAGGACCACAGAAGGGACATGTCTGTGGCCCACCCTCCCTTGGGATGAGGGTGGGGAGCGGCAGAGGCCAGGGCAGCAGGGAAGGTGGCTTGGAAGAGGCTCAGTTAGCACTCCCTGTGCCTTCCAGGAAGGGTGCTCATGCCTCAGTTTCTGCTCCATGTGGAGAGGGACATCCCGGGCCCCTTTACCACATAGCCTCTGCTTGCCTTGGGTCAACTTAGGGTAGGGCAGCCCATGACCTTTTCTTTTAATCTCAGTAATGAATTATGTGCTCAAAACCAGACTTCCTTGGGGGCAATAAAGAAGCAAACTCTCTCTTCCTGTGAGGATGGGGAGGAGGGACATGGCTGGAGTTTGAAACCACAGGCTTTGTGAGGGAATCCTTGGCTGACACCCGTAGGGCATCTGGTTTCCAAGTGGAAGGGCACTGGCTTTTCCCCAGTTCCTGGGTGAGCTGTGATTCCATTTTAATTAAATGTGCTCGGCCCCTGCTCCAGGGCTGTGGTGACATGAAGGGTTCAAAGGGCCAGGGTGTGGCCCACGTGGGAAGAAGATGGCCAGCAGGAGGGCCCAGAGCCTGGGGCAGGCAGCAGGTGCTAGTCCACAGCCAGTTATTGGTCATTGTAGAGGAATCCACTTCACAGGACCCCGACTTTCTTGGGAATCCGTCTGGTGGTGAGCACACCTTGGGACATACATGGAACGTTCACCCCAAAGGCAGAAGGAGGGTTTTCTGATACTGAAGAGGCCCAGCTGGGGCTCAGGAGTGAGCTCTCAGAATGGCTTTTCTGCTGGCTCCCAGGTGGCCTGCTGTGACCCTCGCTGGCCCCAGCCCCTCGTCTTTTTCATACCATCCCCTGTGCTGGCCTCCTGCTGGTTTCTTGTGAAGAAATGGTCCGCTGCTCAGTAAAGCAAACATATCTCTGGACCAAGAGGCCTGCAGTGACCCCAGTCGTATGACCTGCCCCACCTTCCCCTTGGCTCTTTATCTTTGAGGTTCAAGTTTTCCTCCTCCGAGAAGCCCTCCAGAATCTGGGTTGTTGCTCCCCAGCCCATGCAGAGGCACTTGTTACTTCCGTGCTGTTGTGCACTTGTCAGGGTGCTGGCCCACAGGTGGTCCCTTCTTGTGGGTCTCAGAGCACAGGGATGCTGCATTTCATTCACTCCATGCCTGGCACAGAGCATGCACCTGGGAATGACTGAATGAACACACATAGGTAAAGCCTGGGAGTAGAGACTCCACCTAAAATATGGCCTTGCTGGGGTGCAGCTCAGTGAGGAGCATGAGCTCAGCATGTAGGCCCTGGGTTCTATTTCCAGCGCCAGACAACTGGCCTAACTTCAGTCATGTAAAAGTCTATCGTGAGCTCTGTGGTTTGAGGGCCTGTCCCACCCACAGAAGCTGCCTAGTCCCCTGCCGGGGGGTGGGAGAGGACATGAAAGCACAGGTCAGCAGGATCAACCACTGGGAGCCCAGGCAGGGCTTCCTGGAGGAGGGGAGTGCTCAGGACGGTGAGCATCTACCTGGGCAGCCAAAGGCAGAGCCCTGGGGTGGGGGTGTGAGGCCAGCTCTGAGGAGCGGCAATGACAGTGGTGAGAGCTCAGGGGAGCTGGGGTCTGTCTGAGGAGGACCCAGCTGGAAAGTAGGGACAGACCAACTCTAAGGAACCTGAATGCTACACACAGATGCTCGACTTGTGCTGAAGTGTTTATGAGTGCCCTTCAGCAGCACTCCAGAGAACTGACCAACACTCCAGGCATTCAGGGTCTGCCTTTGCTGTCCCCAGGGAAGGGGAATCTGATCCTGGGCACCAGGTCCCTCTCAGAGGGTGATTGTCAGTGCTGGCCACAGCAGAGGGTCGGTACGGTGATCCAGGGGCCAGGGGATCACTTACCTGTCACAGAATATGCTTTCCCCTGTGAGGGATCATTAGGTTAGTGGCCACAGGGCACGTGTGACTTCAAGGTGCCCTTAATGTGTCCTCTAGGCCTGCAACCACAGGTCACCACCCCCTGCTTGATTTGTCCTAGGTTTTTTTTTTTTGGTACTGGGGATGAACTCAGGTTCTTGCAAGCGGAACCACTGAGCTAAATCCCCGACTAGGGTCTTTATTATTCTAAATCCCTATAGTCTTGGGGTGGAGTTTTTTTTTGGAAGATTGACAATAAGAGGTATTTAAGAATATAATGTGGAAAAAAAAAAGAATATAATGTGGGCCAGGGATTTAGCTCAGTGGTTCCGCAACCTGCCTCACAAATGCAAGGTCCCAAGTTCGATCTCTGGTGCCCCCCCCCCAAAATATATATATATATAAAATGTGCGTGACATTAGATGGTGTGTTTCACATGTCACCTCTCTGTAACACCCCATGAAAGCTAGCATTTGAATTTTCATTTCACAGGTGAGTAAACTGAGGCCCAGAGTGATTAAGTCATTTGCTCATGACTCGTGGTTTGGAAGCAGAGTCGCTGAGGCCAAAACCACAGAACTCTGGCCCCTGAGTTCCAGTGTTCACCACTGCATGACACTTAGCCAGCACACACTTCTGAGCCAGCCCCCATCATACTCCGCTCCCTCCTGGGGGGCTTCCTAGAACACCGGTCCTGGAAGTTGTGTCCCTTTCCCAAGTCCCGGGATGTGGTGCATTCGGAGTGGTCTCCTTTTCTGCTTGTTTGTCATTTACTTGCTCTCATTCCTGCCTTTGAGTAGAAACTGTGATGCCTTTGTGCCTCCTCAGGAGAGCCCTATCTGGGCACCGTCCAAGGCCCTGCTCTGTCCCCATCCCTCACTATGTAGAGCTCACTGTTGTGAGTCCCTTTCCCTTTCATCCTCGGCACATCCTTCTGAGGGTCAGTGGCTTGAGGGTCGGGGCCAAAGAAGGAGACCCAGGCTCAAAGATGTGAGGCAACAGCAACAATGAAAATGGTGGCAGGACAGACAGCTCTACCTAGCACATGTGAGGCCCTGGTTCAATCCCCAGCACAAAGAAAGAAGGAAGGGAGGGAGGGGAGAGAGGAAGGGAAAAGAAAAAGTGGCACTAGCCAAAATGCCTTAGGAGCAGGCAATACTACTATTGTTGTTCTTCTTTAGTGAACTGGGGAACTGAGACACAGAGCTAGCTCTGCAGTAACTTATCCAAGATCACAGCTATAAGAGACGGCACTGAGATTCGAGCTCAGGATGTCTGGCTCCAGAGCCTACACTTTGAACCCCGTCACTCAGCTGCTACATGGCTGGCTCATGGTGGGGGTAGGAGGGGGAGGCTGTGGCGAATATTTGAGAATACTTCATTGCTCACATCTGGTTCCTCACTTAGCTCCTGACTTCTTTCTTTCCTTCTCAACCCAGGCATCGCTCTGATGCACCGCCATGCTTGAATTATGTGTGCTGAAGGACCAGTTAAAGGTCCTAAAATGTGTGTGCCAGTGTGTGTCCCTGTGTCTGTATGTGTACCAGTGTGTGTGCCTCTGTGTGTGTGCTGCATGTTTGTGCTCTGTGTCTACCTATGTGTGTATGTGTGCCTGTGTGTGCACCTGTGTGTGCTTCTCTATGTATACACCTGTGTGTGCCTCTGTGTGTGTACTTGTATGTGTGCCTTTGTATGTGTCTGTGTGTGTGCACTGGCATGTGTGGGCCTGTGAGTGTACCTATGTCTGTGTGTGTACCTCTCTGTGTGTGGCCTGTTGCATGTCATGTGCCCTGGTCTGCTGAGAACTCTTCAGAGAGCATGTGCATGGGGGAGGCCAAGCACATCAGAGCTCTCTCTGACTCCTTGCCGCCTCCTTCATTTGGACAGGAATGTTTGACTGCATCTCTTGGCCTCAGAGTTTTCATCTTCAGGGACAAAGAGAAGTGGCCCTTCAGAATGATTTGAGCACATCTTCAGGAAACTCTGGCTTTCTTTTCAAACTAAGCCAGTAAACAGCCAGCCAGGAAATTCATAGTCCTGCCTGGGGCCGCTTTTTTGGTCCTTGAAGAAATGCGTGCTCTTTTGACTGTTACTAATGTGGCGCTTACCCATTCCAACATGACAGCTCCCTTTCCTACAACTGTGATGTGGAGAGTGCTGTTACAGATGTGTTAAATACTTTGCTTTCTAGGCCTGGACACCTCCCTTGGTCAGCAGGAACCCTTTGCAGACTTGCTAGTCTCAATGTGTGGTCACTGCATGCCACTCAAAAGGAAGTTTATCCTTCAGCAAGAATCTATCAGGTGTCCACCCTGAGTGCGATGTTCAGACTCAAAGTCCCTGTCTCCTCCTGGAACTGCGGTGTGGACAGAAGAGATCAGTGTGCTAAAAGGTTACCTTGGTCATTTCAAGTAGTGCTGAGAGCAAGGGAGGATGTGACCAAGTGACAGGAAGCTACTTAGCTCAGGAAATGAGGGCTCTGACAAGGGACCTTAGCAATAAGAGCTGAGTGACAAGCAGGCAGCTCTTCGAAGAACGGAGAGGAGGGTGCTCCAAGTAGAGGGCATGGGGCGTGCAGAGGGGCAGCACTGGGGATGAGCTTGGGGGCTTCCAGGAGCAGCCAGGAGGCTGGTGTGGCTGGAGCTTGGTATCCGAAGAGGATGGGTTAGGAGATAAAGTTGGAGTCCAGAGAGGGCCCAGCTCATAGAGGTCTGCGGGTCACAGGAATAAGTGGGTTTCTATTCAGTTGAGCGAACCTTGTGCCTGTGGATTCACAACTGATTGTATCCAGGAAAGGTGACAGATTATGGTTTTGCTCTCAAAAGAAAATGTTCAATCATCAAGTAAATGAATTTAATGAGCATGACATCCTTGGTGAAGGGCAACAAGGTCTCTTTAAATAAGTTCTGGCAGCTTGGCATAATGACTGCCAGGGTTTAAAGTGCAGCTCTGAGATTTCCTGGCTATGTGACTCTGGCCAAGTCACCCACTGTTTATGAGCCTGCTTCTTGATCTTGCACCATGGGGTGACACTTAACTTACAGAGCTATTGCAAAGTTGGAAAGTGATCATGCATCAAAGAGGTATTGTAAAAACTGACAGGTGGTATGTAGCTGTGAACATGTATTATTCCAATGAGAACTTTCCTCTCAGGCACACCTGCTAATTAAAACCTTAGTCACCTGTAGGGAAGGAGATGCTCAGTAGATATTATTAGATAAAAGTCTTGAGGCCGGGGATGGTGGCACATGTCTATAATCCCAGCATTCGAGGAGGCTGAGGCAGGAGGAACACAATATCAAGCCCAGCCTGGGCAACTCAGCAACTAAATAAGACCCTATCTCAAAATTTAAAAATTTAAAAAGGGTGGAAGGGAGGCTGGGAATGTAGCCCAGTGTAAAAGGCCTGGGTCAAATCCCAGCCAAATCCCACACACACACACACACACACAAAATCTTGAAATACCACAGCATCTGGGATGCATATAAGAAAGATGTCTAACAGCTGCTTCAAGACGTGAGGCTTTCCAGTACCCCTCCTTTCCCCCCAAAGGCCCCCAGACACCTGAACAGTGTCCAGTAACTGAAGACTCAAAAATGCCAGCCCAGCAGTGGCTTCCGACTGGAGTGGGAGGGCCCTGTCCAAGGAAGGCTGTGAGCGCCTCTGCCCTGGGGACACCACTGGTGTCAATGTAGACAGCATGGGTGGAGCTCTCCGGGGTGCTGATCTGCTTCTGGCTCCAGAACGCTGAAGTTGTGCTAGTGTGTTCTCTGGTTGCATTGATCATAGAAGTGACAGTGTTGCCACATCTGGTCACAGAGTGAGTATTTAGGAGAATTGCATTTGGTATAAGACAGCCCTGAGTTAAGACCTCTAACCAACTGGTGACCTTAACCAGTTAAGCTGCTGTCTCCTCACATGTATAATACGAACTTGTCTGGGTGGACTGATGAGCTAAAGCACTGAAGGCCACTAGTGTGATCCAGACATTGCTTATAAATTGATGCCCCCGCTGAGGGCATGTTCTCTCCAAAGACTACTCTAGACCAGCGTGTTGGTGATGACAGCAAGGACTCTGGGGTCCCTGAGACCTAGGTCAAATTCCATCTCTGTTTCCTCATGATTTTGTGAGTAACTTCATCACCCTATCTCAGTTTCCTCATCTGGAAAGCAGAGCTAGTGCTGCCTACTTATTAGGGTCTAGTAGCTAGAATTTAGCAAGTGCCCAATGAAGAGTTAGGGATTTGGGTTAATATTTTGGGTGATCTTCTTTTCCAAGCAGAATTGAATTTGAAATTAATCTCTAGCTTGAGCACAGGTTTGTGATGCTTCACTAAGCCCCATCCAAAGGGAGCTAACAGTAAGTGGATGTGTGGGATTATGTTCCAGGATGGCAGCATGGAAGGAAATGAAGCCAGCATGTGTTTGGCTGGAGGACATCCGCCATTGTGGGAGCGCTGCCACTCCCAGGTTGAATCCAAAGTATCTGGCCATGGGTGTTTCATGGGCATAATCCCAGCAAGGGAAAAGGCCCTGGGGTATGATGAGGAAAATGTCCATGAGGTTTCTTGCTCAAGTTTCCATATTGAAAAGAGAAAGAAATAGGCAGAAGCTCTGTGGGGCAGAGTGGAAAAGACACAGGCATGGGAGTCACTCAGACATGACTTCCAATGCCTGCTCTACCGTTTAGTTGAATGCCTTTGCTTATAATTATGGAGCATTTCAAACTCACAGAAAAAAGTCTTGCTCATCTCTCATCCGCCCCTGCCCTCCTTAAGGCAGAGAAGTCCTTGGGCCTTAAGCGTTCACCTCTCTGAGCCCCACCTCTAAGCTGTGACACAGGGATGGTAGTGATACCAAAGGCTCTGGGTGTCTGGGAGGGTGAAGGAGGGAGGTATCGAGTCCTAACAGTGATTGTTCTCAGTGCCTGTGAGTTCCTCTTTCTCCAGCCTCCCACCTGGGGAGCCCTGGTGAGTGAAGACTTGAGCCTGAGCACCTCAGGTTGTGTTTCTCAGATGAGCCTCCTGCTCAAGCTGAACCTCTACATGCATGCCTATCTCCTGGAGCTGGGCTGCTAGTATTCTGATTGCCCCTCACCTTTGAGTATCTGAGCTCAGTATCTCTGGTTTGCTCTAATCCATGGCTAACAAAGGTGCCAAAGAATTAAAAGTCAGGAAACATGGATTTCTAACACATCAGTTAAATAGCCTTCACCCATGCAGGTTCAGCTTCCTCAAATGGAATAGCACCAACTTTGTGTTAAAAATACTTTGCATTTTCTTTATCTAGTCATATAGCTGTGCTGCTATAAAAATGGGTATGCAGGGCCAGGGATTTAGCTCAGTGGTTTTGCCACCTACTGCACAAGTGCAAGGACCTGAGTTCGATCCCCGGTACCCGCCCCAAAATGGGTATGCATGTATGACATATACATAATGGAGTATTACTCTACCATAAAGAATGATAAACTTGAGTCATTTGTAGGAAAAAGGATGCACTCTGAGACCATAATGTTAAGTGAAATAAATCAGACACACAAACTTGAATATCACATGGTCTCTCTTATATGAGAAATCTAGGGTATAAATGAAAATAAAAGTAAAAGATAAATAATGGGGGGGCTGGGGATTTAGCTCAGTGGTTCCACCGCCTGCCTCGAAAGTGCAAAGTCCAGAGTTCAAGTCCCGGTACTCCCCCCACCCACACCAAAGATAAATAATAGGAAACGGGGAGATAGATCTTTCTAAAATGGGAAAGGGACTAGGAGATAGAAGGAGGGGAGGAAGGGAGGGGCAGGGATGAGAAAAGAATTAAGATGCGCTATACACATGTACCACCTCCCCACAAGGAATCTAACCACTAGGTATTTCAAACGTGTACTAATAAAAACTAAAAACATTTAAAAACCACTTTGAATAATGCCTGATATTCTGCTCTTTGTCTCCTTTGGAGTAGGCATTATAGGAGAGGACTGTAGCCACTGGGGACACAGAGGCACGGAACAGTAGGAGAAGCCTGTATGTTTTTGAGGATGAGAGCGCAGTATGCTTGTGAGCTGCCAGGAATGATCCAGTGGAAGGATACAAGATGATGGTTAGGGGTAGAGGAGAATTGGGGTGTCTCTGTGGTGAGCCCTGTGTGAGCGGGGCTTGATGTCAGCCAGCCTCGGCCCCAGAGACCTTGGGGTGAGCTGGTGTGTTCTAAATTCATCATGAGGCCCCTGGGGATTAAAGAGCTTTGAGGAGAGGGCCAGGATGACAGCCCTGCCTCATTGTATGGATGAAAGATGATGAGGACAAGACTGCTTGAGGGGCTGGGGGTTATGCAAGTGAGGATCCTCAGTTGCCTCTCACAGATTCCCTGTCCTGGCACACAGTGGGATTCAATTAAATATCACAGAAGTGTCTGCACCATGGCTGCTGGTGACTGAGGAAGGAAGACTGCTCAGGTAATGTGTGTATGAGCCTGGAGTTGTAAGCCCACATGCCTGTGGGCACGAGGCTGGCTCTGTGAACAAAGGAAGGGGAGCAGCTGTAAGGGGACTGTGGCATACTGGAGGCACATGCCCCATTGAACAGCTCAGCAGCTGCTCAGCCCTGGCACACTACACCCTGTAGACCCACGGTTCCCTGAACATTCAAGAGGATTCAGGTCTAGATTTTTATGTGCATTCCTTTGATCTTTAGACCAGTGCTAACCAATAGGACTGGAATTTGAGCCCCATCTGTAACTGCACTGGTCACTTTTCCATTATTATAGGAAATACTTGAGATCACCTTAAATAGAGAATATAACAGAGGAAGCTGCTAATCCCATGGTCTGCAAACAAAGGAGAAAAAAAGGGACTGAGACTGAGGTCCCACAGTCTCCTTCCCAGGGACTTATGGCCCCTCACTAACCCACTTCTTGAAGGTTCTACCACCTGCCAAGGGATCCACCCTGGGACCAAACCTTAAACTCATGAACCTTCAGGGAACATTTGGGATCTAAACTATGGCAGTAACTTTAAACTTTCTTGTAGACACATTAAAGGAGGAGAAATTAAACAGGGGAAATTGATTTTAAAGATAGTTTATTTAATCAACCAAAATATTATAGCACCTATATGTAATCAATATAAAAAAAGAATGACCATTTACATTCCCCTTTTTTGCTCTAGGCTTGTGAAACGTGGTGTGGGTTTTACCTTGAAGCACAAGTTCTCAGTTGGCATATGTGCTTAATGGCTACCATCTCAGACAGCACAACTTTAAACACTGATCCTGTGTTACTTTAAACACAGCGAGGGTCAAAGAGAAGATGGCTCCAGGTGTTGGCACCCAGCTCTTGGGCTCTGTAGTAGAACAACTTGCCCCATGCTCCTGCCCTGGCATCCTAACACAAGCCTGACAGGTCCCCTCCCACCTTTCCTCCCTGTGCTGAGTGCATGAAGACCTGTGAGCCTTTGGCAGGGAGCCCTTCTTGCCTGGTGTCACCACTATATGGCTTGTGAAATGCAGGAGTGGAGAGGGCAGGGACACCAGGAGCTGAGCTTTCGTGTCAGTACACATGGCCAGCTGGCATTGGAAACTTACTCCCCAACCTCCAAGTCTTAAAGGTACATGTCATTTGCAGGTGCTCAGGCTCTTCCTTAATGGGGAAGGGCTGTTCGGCTCTTCAGAGACCTTGCTGAGGAGGTGACATTTGCATGAGGACCTGAGCGAAGCTAGGAAATGGGACATGATAAATGGGCCCTGTCAGGTTGTCATGTGTGTTTTAGCAAAGACACACACCACCTCATCTGGAAGGATCTGAGAAGCTTTGAGAAGTGGCAGGAATTCTTATTTTGGAAATGTGATCCATCAAGCTGCTTGCTCTGCACCTCTGAGAAGAGCTTTCTGGTGTTTTCTAAGAGGGCCTCAGGAGGAGCGGAGGGTGCACAGGCATCAAAGACAGGACTTCAAGGATGGAGAAAGAGGTTCTGTCAAGGAACCTCAATGGTTCTTCCCCTTGGGCAGCCTGGTGTCCACCCCCCATCGCTTCCCGGCTGGGAGACCATAGACATGTTGCTTACCCTCTCTGATCCTCAGTTCTCATCTCTGCCAAAAGGCAACAATAATGTCTGTCTCCCTCAGGTAGGAGATCCAAAGGGATGTTCCCCTCTGGCTGGCATATGGCTTGACATGTGGGGTGCTAAAATACAGCCTCTGTTCCTCCTCTCCTCTGCACCCATCCTCAACTTGAGTAAGGGTCCCTAGGTGCAACTGCAGGATGATGTCTCCAATACCACCTTTTCATAACAGCAGATTAAGGACACAACTGGTTAAAAGTGAGGACATTGTGGTACTGTTCAGAAACAGACAAATGCCACTGTTTATCTTCTCTAAAAATGTCTTTCACTGATAAAAATAACCACTAAGGGGAAAGCACCATGGGAGGGCGAGACAGCCTGGGCATGGCACTGAGTAAACTAGCGGCTGAGCAAGTCTATATCTGTTCACTGAGCACCTACTACTTTCTGGGTACAGTTCTAGACTAGTGTGCCCCAGTGACTGAAACAGAGAACAGAGCATCTGTTCTCATGGAACTTGCACTCTAGTGATGGGAGAGGGATCAGACATGTAAACAAAGGCAGAAGGTGGTTTGAGATCACTGCAAAACAGCAATGAGATTAAAAGTAGAGAAGCAGACAGTACTGGGCAAGGTGGTAAGAGGCCTCCATGAAGGCAGATGGGAGCCAAGCTCTGAACCATGGGATGAGAGAGACATCTGGGAGAATTGGCCACAGGTGGAGGGAATGGCAAATGCAAAGGCCCAGTGGCAGCAGCAAACTTGCATGTTAGAGAGACAGAAGAAAGCTGGTCCAGTGAGTGATGAGGGAAGTGAGGCAAACAGGAGGCTGGGCAGGTGGGCAGAGGCTGGATGGTGTGGGTCCTCAGGCCAGAGAATGCAGCTGACGTGGGATTCTAATCACAGAGCGAGCCGTGGAAGGATCTGAGTAGGAGCAATGTGCTGTGACCTGTGCTTTGGAAAAACCCATCTGGCTGCTGCAGGGGTGGTGCCTGGGCAGAGCTGGATACATGTGCAAGCCCAGAGGGAATTGCAAACATCCAGACCAGGGAGAGTCAGCAGCTCGGCCTTGGGTATGACAGACACAGAGGTGCAAAAGGGCCAGGGTGTGCTCTATCTGGAGACAGCACTGGCCATGCTCACCAGTGGGTTGGGTGTGAGGGGTGAGGACCAAGAGGAGTCAAAGATGACTCCCTGGGTTTCGCCTGAGCACCTTGAGGACAATGACCATTCGCCAAGGTGGGAGCCAGGGAGAGGAAGGGAGGAGGAGACCTGCTGGGCTTGGGTGCCTGTCAGACAACCCCGCAGTGACAGTGCAGGGTGGGCCGGTGGGAACCGATGAGAGGAGGGCATGTGGGATGGGAAACTGGAGCATGGGGATTGGCTAGAAGTAGAAAGTAACAAAAAAGAGTTGAGTCATAGAGTTCAGGAAATGTAGGCTCCTGTGGGCGGTAAGGCTGAGGATCTGCAAACAGCAAATGCCCCGTTCTGTCTGGAAAGGGCAGCCAGCCACAGAACAGCAGAGTGTGACCTTCCTTTCTCTTGCATGTACTGGTTACCACTGGCTATGGAAGCACCTCTTGTTAGCAGACACCTAGACAGAACCAGGGTGTCACTTGGGGGGCCCCAAGTATTTGGACACCTGTGGGCAGTGTCAGACCCAACAAAAGGGGAGCAAGAGAGGACTTGAGGAAAACCCCTCTGAATTCAACCCTTAAGACCCATGGCTTGACCTGGACCCACCTCCATTCCTCCTTGCCTCAAGGGGCCGCCAGATTGAGTCAGTGGAAATGCCACAGATGCTTTGTCCCCACCTGCCCTGCTCTCCCCCACCTCCTCCACCTGGCTGGTGTCCGCTGCCCCTCTCTGAGCTTCCTCTGCACCCTCTTACCATTGCCTGGTCACTCCTGCTCTGCCCTGGAGTCCATGATTCAGGCTTCTTCCCAGCAGGACTTTTTGGCCTCATAGCTGCCATTTGGTCAGGAGGCCCCTTACAGGAGGGCAGTGGCTGCACCTGTCTGGATTGACAGGGTATGTGCAGGGTGCAGTGAGCAGCAGGTGCTTGGCCAGGAATCATGGATTTGCATTTCCTGAGAAGCTCTTGTCAGGGATATGGGCACAGGTTTTTTTTGTGTGTGTGGTTTTCAGTCCATGCTGAGTTTGGCTGCTGGCCGTGGTCAGTGTCCTGCAGGGTGTCGTCCTCGCCTCACAATGTGCCACTGTCCTTTTGCACTCACATTAGCTCCTTGTAATGGAATACCTAGGCTGGTCTGAACACCACCAGACTCAACCTTGTTCCACCCTCTCTTTCTCAGGTCTCACTTTTCTCATCTGTAAGTTGGGCATCAGGAATTCCCTCCTAGGAGGATTAAACAGGCACATGGTGGCAAAGGTGCCTAGTGTTGTCCTTGAGATGTTGAAATGACTTACATCATTTGCAGCCAGCCACCTGAAATACAAAATGCTGGAGTAATATATGGAATCAAGACAGGGAATTTAAGACCCCAGCACTATCTCACTGTAAAGGACCAAAATATGCTGTGGCTGGGGAAAATGGGGCTTTTCCTTTTTAAGGCATGGTTGGCTGTTCTGAAGGACAAATCAGATACACCACAGGCATTTTACTGAATGTGAAGAAAGTTCTAGAAAAAGTAACTTGTTAGTGGACCAGCTTTGTTTTATTTATTGTTCCTTACACACTTGGACATTGATGTTTTACTGCAGCTCCGCACATCCATCCAAATGCCATCCTCCCCAATCATGGGCCCGGTAATCTTCGGGGCCGAGACCTCCCAGCCTCCTTTAACGGCTTCAGGGCACTGATAGTCTAAATCACACCCTGTACTTCTGTGGCCCAACATCAGGGCCAACCAAGATCTCAAGAAGAAATGCACAAGAACAAACTAAAAGAAAGAAAAGGTAGGAAGTTTGTGCGAGGCTTAAAAACAAGCAAACTTGCTAGGTACTGAGGGTCTGTTGCAGCTCTAAAAGAGAGTGCCCCGTGTGCTTGTTGGAAGAAGATGAAGCTAGCTGGCTTCCATTTGTTTTTGTTAAGTATTTGTCAAGTACCTATTGTGTGCCAAGCACAGTGCCAGTTCAGAGCCTCTAGGCTGAGCAGTACAAGGGACACCATCTGCATTAAATGCAGTGTGCCTGGTGCCAGTTGGGGCTCTGCAGTGTGGTTTGCCCTCTGCCCCACACTACACAGGCCACCCAGCACCTCCAAGTGGGGTCTTGTGAGGTCTGGCCCTGCCTCTTCCTCTCACTTGATCTCAGTCTGCTCAGCCCATCACATGGCAACACCCTGGCCTTCTGTGAGTTCACCAGAGACAGCCTCCCTCCTAGCACTTTACACTGGCCATTTCCTCTGCCACCAGCACTCTGCCAAGATCTTGCATCACTGATCCTTCTTCCTCTACCATTCTCAGCTCAGGGCCAAAGCCCTTCCTGCCCACCTGTAGACCCTTCCCACCACGGATGCAGCATTTCCTCTGTCCCACTTTCCTACTTTATTTCCTACAGAGAACGTAAAAAAAACTCTTCAGTGATCTGTGCCAGCAGCTTGCTCATCTCCATGCTCACTATATCCCCACTGAGCCATCGCCTGGAAGTGAGGACCCTTCCATCCTGCCTATTCCTGGGTCCACAGTGCAGGTGCATAACAGGTGCCCCATGTGTTTGCTGAAGGAAAGGTATGGAGCCCCTCCCTGAAGTCTCCATCCAGAGTGGAGCAGACAGGCTGATGGCTGTCAGTACCCTGAGAGCCTCTTTCCAGCTGTCAACTCTGCTTGTGCACGGCCACCTCTGCAATGACTCTGGCCAACACCACACATCTCAGGCCCTAAGAAAACCATGACCCCCAAACTCAGGCTTTCTCCCTGGACCTGACTGCTACACAATGCTGCATTGGAACAGGGAAGATATTTTTAAATGTTCTCACAAGTGCCAAAGTGTGTCTTGTTAAAAATAAGGTCTGTGTTCATTGAAATGCCGCTCAGGTTCATCACACTGCTGCAGTGTTTAAATTTACCACATTGTGCACCCAGAGAATTCTGAACAGCATGTGAATCATTTGGAGCAAAGAAGTTGAGAGCTGATATTTGCTGAAGTTGGATCTTGTTTGTGTTCTGTATTTATCTAACAAGCCATTCTCCGTACCTAGTGTCTGTTCCAGACACTATTTGATGTTCTTTGCAATATCTATCCCTTTAGCCCTCATGCAAGCCCATAGCATTCCCCATTGCAATGGAGAAGACTGAGGCACTGTGACTGAAATCACTTGGCTAAATTCAGATGGCCGCTGCCTTGCTTAGAACCTGCCTTCCATTTGTGTCCTTTCTGGCAAGTTTGCAACTCCTTGCAATACCTAGAGAGGAATTTTTGGCTGCATTTCCCTCATCTCCAGCCTGTGGACTTGCCAGCCTTTGGGAACTCAGAGGATGAATCACCACAAACATCATTTTCACAGTGTTCTGTGGTTCCCAGGCTAGAAGAAATAAAGATAGGTAAAAAGCAGACAAGGACACCATCATTTTTAAATCAAACTTTTAAAAAACTGCAGCTTTAAGATAAAAAGTTATCCAAGGTTACAATGCCTTTTTCCCTTCCAGGAAACTCCAAAAGAAATGACTAAGGGTCTTAAAGATACAATAAGCCTGTAAGTTGGGGCCCTTACTGCGTTTTCATCTGTAAACTGAGCCTGTACTTTTTCTCCCACAGACTTTCATCCTGAGAGAAGCAGCACTATTAAGTGGGCAGCACGTCTCTAATGGTTTTCACTCTAACCGACCCCACCAATGGCCAGCATGACAGACAGTAAGAACACACAACCTAGATCTCCTATCTTGAAAGGCACCTCAAGGCCAATGAAAACTCCTGACCCCAGACCACAGTGTGCCTCTCTTGAGGCTGCCCTGTTCTGAGTGTGGGCTTCTTCACGTCTGCCCAATAAGCCTTTCTAATGCTTCTTTTTTTAAAACATTAATTTTATTGGTACATTTAAGGTATACAATATAATGACATTCATCATTGGAAATTTGC
>NW_004624731.1:4957884-5004303 GCF_000247695.1 Heterocephalus glaber
GTCTAGCAGCTGCTGGATTGATTTCTCATGGTCCCTTACTATTTAAAAGCAGTTTTTCTCTTCCTTGTCACTAATTGGAATCTTATCTTTTATATCTGAAATTCTGTCCTCACATTAGTTCATTCTGCTGTGTAAACTTTCAGTGGAGTTTTTAATTTCCTGGAAATCTGTTTGCATCTGTTTTATGGAATCCATTTGTTTCCTATGTTAGGATTCTATCATGTTTCTCAGCTCCTCCATTGTTTTTACCTGTGTCCTCTCTAGATTTATTAATCATGTCTTGTACTATGGGCACAATCTCTGCTGTTATCTAAGAAATTATTTCGGATTTCATTTTTTCTAGATCCTCTTTTATTGCTAGTTGAGGGAGTCTAGGTGGTTGAGTATCAGATTGTTGCATCTCATTTCCCTTTGGTTGCTTTAGGTAATCTGGAAGTCTGGTTTTGAAATTTGTTTATGTGTCTTCTCATTTCATCTGGGGGTGGGGGTGGGAGTGTGTGCTGCTGGTGCCTGCTGAGCTCACCTCCTTGGTACTGGGGGCGGCTCAGCTCCTAGGCTCTGGGGGCAGTGGTATGATGTCCTGGAAGGCTCCTTCAGGGATGAGGTGGGGGTACCGGGGTCCCATCTTCCTCCTGCTCCTCGGTGGCTGGTTAGGCAGGCTGGAAGGTGAGTCTGAAGGGCTGTCTGCCTGGGCCGGGGCTCACAGGATGGGACCAGCAAGCACTGCTGCTCAGGGCTGTGTGCTCACTCCAGCAGGAGAGGTGGCCAACAGAGGGACTGGAGGAATCCGAAGCCTGCCGGGCAACAGAGCACTGATTCCAGGGGATGGGCAGGCACCTTACACAGCTTCTGATGACAATCAGACTCAGACCTATGAGATTCTGGATTTTAGGAGCTCGGAGCCAATTGACTCATTTTCTGAACATAGTAGAGGGTTGAAAGCCATCCTCACTGGCAGTGTTGGTTGAGACTTTTGGTTCATGGACTTCCAGGGAGGTGCCCAGCTTCTCATGGGACTGTGCCTTGGGTCCTTCCACATCCCCAGGGAGATCCTGGGCTCCCTGGTAACCCTGTCCTTCCCTGTCACACTGCCCAGAATAAGGGCCATGGGTCTGCCAGGAGAGACTATTCTTTTGCAAGCTGGCAGGACACCATCTGCAGGCTGCAACCCTGGCCCTCAGAGTCCCTGCCCCAGCGGCACTGCTGTCCTCAAAGGCACTGACTGTTCTTCTCAGACAAACAACTCATTTTGAGGTTGGGAGATTCATGAGGAGATTCCTGCTTGGCTCTGGCTCAGCCTCTGGATTCTTCAGTCCTGAAGTTTCCAAGCTGTGCCTTGGGATTAAGGCTGGGACATGGAACACCAACAGTCCAAGGTCCTGAACTGTCCCTGCTACTGCCTTCCTGGGCTACAATGGGAAAGGCACCTTCTCTTTATAGACTGAGCACAAAGCTGGAATCCTGTACTGGTGCTGAGATCCAGGCCTCTCTTAGGCTTTTCTGTGTCAATATGGTGGTTTTACCACATCTGTGGACAACCCAGGCCCTGCTCCTCTAGCTCTCACATGCTCCACCTTCTCCTAGCATCTTGCTAAGTGCAGATTCTGACTCAGTTGGTCTAGGGTAGCATCTGGGGCTCTGGATTTCTATCACATTCTGGGTGATGGGAATGCTGCTGGTCTAAGGACACATTCAGGACAACAAGAGCTTAGCCACACTCCCTCAATCCATGTTCTTCTTTAAATTGAATTTTTAAATTTATGGCTATCCTAGTCAATATTAAAGTACCACATATACTTTTGGCCAAGTGTGCAATGAAACAAACAGGAAATGTTCCACATGAACTTGGTCCCTATATGAAGCCAAGTCTGGCTCTTCCTATGAACACGAGACCTTGAAATGGTTGCTGTGGCTGATCTCAGAGTTAACCTCCTCCTCAGCCTAAGCTGGCTGTGCAGGAAGGCAGAGCTGATAAGCTCCAAGCCCAGGCGGCCAGAGAAGCCACCCCTGCCTGGGAGCATGTTCTGCCAAGCTGAGCAAGACTCCTTATCCCTGCCTGCCTCCAGGGCCAGCTCTATCCAACAGGGAAGGCAATGGCAGGGTCAAGACCTCTTGGCAGGCTGGGGCACTGTCTACAGACCTGACTGTGAGGCTTGGCACCATCTGCGGTGAGCCTGGCGAGGTCTCAGCTCCCACATCTGTGAATTGAGCACATAAGAAGTATTTGCAGCCCAAACCATTGTGTAGAGGAAACAAGACAGTCCACACCCAGTACCCTTAAGGGCAGCATGTGCCTGTATAAAGGGATGACCTCCACAGTCCCTACTGTGTCTGCAGGTGAACACACAGGCCTCTGAGACAGACTTTGGATTGTTTTCCAAAGTCAAATTCCCCCTCAAATCATCAGGCCAGCTCTAGGTTATCCTGGAAAGCTATTGACTTGGGCAAAACTCCAAACCATGGCCTTGCATAACAAAGCCTCCCTTGAGCCCAACCTTTTCCAGAGATGGCAGTGACACAGGGTGCCAACCAGGCGACACAGGGTGCCAGCCAGGCAGCTCAGGGGAAACTACTGTGTTTTGGTGCTAGGAACAAGGACTTCTATACACTTTTTCCATTATCCCTACTCCAGCCACCATCAGGCCTGCACAATTGCCAGCCAGGCCTTCCTGAGTCGTTGTCTACCCACCGCTCCCTTGTTCAAGAACCATTCATAGCCACCTTTGTCTCTGTAAAGACTCTCACTACATACACTATGCCACAACCGAACTCCTGACATCCCTGCTCCCTCCACACACCCCACATCCTAACCAGCTGAGGACCAGAACACTCCCTGAGCTTACTCATCTCCAGCTGTTCTCCTGCTGGCCCCTCCTCCCCAGGTGACCTCCTTTCTTTTCCCAGGTCCTGTCAAACCCTATCCCTGACCCCTACCTCCCCCACGTCTACATGTGTTCACATCAGCCTGACTTTTATGTGTGTGTACATACAGCCATCCCATGGTACTGATCTACACTCATGGCACATGCGTGTGTGTGCTGATTCCATCTCTTCCCACTGTAAAGTCAGCCCTTATGTAACTTGAGAACCATGCTTGATGCTTTTCCTGGTAACCTCTTATGTTCATTACTTCATCAGAGCCCTGTTTACCCTGATGATGCTAGAACCTAAGGGGAGGTGGTCAGGGAGCCTCACCTCACCCAACCCTATCCTTGGGTTTCTCCCAGGGAGTGTCTATCCTGGGACTCCAGGTCCTGGGCAGCCAGGAGATAGACTGCACCGTGGGCTTGGACAGGGGCTCATTGACAAGAGGGGCCTGGGTGCGTTACAGTGATCCAAGCCCAGAGAGGTAGGCCAGCCACAATCCTGCGGGGACAGACAGGCTCCAGGAGCCTGCCTTCATGTCCCTTCTCCTCTAAGGACTCCTATCCTATAAATCGTCTGGTGCCTCCCAAGTCTCTCACCTCCCTGTGACCCACTCTTCCCCTACCCCCGGCCCTGCAGAGAGCTGTTTATATTTTCATACTATAAGTAATATAATACTATGAGTATTGTAATACTTAATACTATAAGTACCATACACTTCATATTATAGTATTAATTATTAAATATTAAGTGTTATAATACTTAATACTATAGGTGTTATATTTCATACTATAAGTAATATAACTGTTTATATTTTAATACTATAAGCTGTGCTAGGTTCTGTCCACTCATTACCTAATTTATTTATAAAAACATTAAGAGTACCTACATTTTACAAGCCATTTATGTATAGAGAAGCCTAAACCGAGTTGTGCAGGGCTGATGGTGGCTGGGATAGGCATGATGGGAAAGATGTACAGAAGTCCTTGTTCCTAGCACCAACACACAGGAGGAGAGTTTCCCCTGGGCTGCCTGGCTGGCACCCTATGTGTCACTGCCCACTGGAGAAAGTGGGCTGAAGGGAGGCTTTGTTATGCAAGGCCATGGTTTGGAGTTTTGCCTAAGTCAATAGCTTTCTAGGATAGAACCCTACCCCCAACCCAGCAACCACTCCACCTCCACAGAGTTCCAAGCAGCTGTTGAGTGCTTCTCCTGGAAATGGAATTTAGACCTCCAGGCTTAGCAAATGTCTATTCCCTTGTCTGAGTGAACCAGGCACCAAAACAGGGGGAAAAAAAACCCAAGAGAAAATAGATATGGGAATCAGAAGACAGTATAACTCAGAGGGGTAAGATACTGCATGTAAGACAAAATGAGCAATAAAAGGACCTTTGGGAGAACAAAAGGAACTCTTGAAAACAAATTTTTAGAGTAGCACAGTGACTACATTGATAGGATTTATAATGGAAACAGGCAGAATCTGGTTCCCAAATGGACTTTTGGGGAAGGAATAGGTTGAGAGTAGAAGAGGCTTCTAGTTTAAATAAGAAGGGTCAGGCTGATACCGTATTTGCCAGACACCATACAGAGAAAAGCCAATTGAAGAAGGCTAGTCATAAATTCACTTTAGATGACTTGAGTTGGAGAGGCCCGCAGGATATCCCAAAGGAACAACCGAGCAAAGTGGGGACAGCAAAGCATTGCTCAGAGTTTGCAGCCCAGTGCCCATAAACCATCTCCACCCTGCCCGCTCTGGTGGAAGTGCGGTCTCCAACCAAGCCTCTGGGATGCTTGCTAATAGTGTGAATTCCCAGGCCTCCCAGATCAAGACGCGGGCAAGGGTGAGGATGTACATTTCAACAAGCTCCCTGAGAAGTCTGACATGGACCCAAACGTGAGACCCAGTGCCCCGGGAACAGGTGGTGGACAAGGATCTAGAGGAAAAACTGAGCCAGTAGTCAGGGAGGAAGGGGATGATCAGGGAGTGGAGATAGGTGTAAGCTCAAAGGAATAGTCTTACGTAGCAAGCTCTGCCATCTGAGTGTGATAAAATTATTACTAATTTCAAAACAGCAACAGCTCTTCAATATTCAGTAGCAAAATCACAGATTCAGGAAGCAATTAACATGGACATTCAATCAATTATTCATTGCATTACTAATGTGTAGCAGTAATCAAATTGGCCTTTTAATATATATTTTTTCTTTTAATTAGTCCTCTTGAAAACTAGAGTACAGACTTCAGGCAGAAATGTATTTGGCTTGATATTAAAAAGAAGGAAGAGAAAAAACCCAATATTTGATCTCATGGTCACCATGTCAAAGGCACCCTAGGCAGAAACCACTTTGTGAGCTAGTTGATGTCTTGTTCACATGGTTTGAGGTGTGCCCAGAGTTCCTTAGCCCCATCTCCAGGTGCCTGAAACTCCACTACCAGCAATTAGCTGAAGCCCTGTGGAGCCCTGTCTGTAGAAAGAGCACTAGATTAGGAGTCAGGGGTTCAGCTTCCAATTCAAGATCTGCCACCCAGTTAGAGTATCTTTGTCTCACCTCTCTGCTCCTCAGTTTCCCACAGTGGGGGACTAAGCTAGACTCTGTCAAGAAGTCCTCTGACTCTGATGCTGTTCTCCCATGCTCTCCCTGCAAATGCCCCTTCTGCCGTTCAGTGTAGGAAACTGGCTGAGAGGCCAGGCAGTCACATGGGACTCAGTCACTCATGAGACTTAAACAATCACTCCTCGAAGTGCAGCTAGAGTGTGTGATCTCAGCATACTCTGCCAGCTCTCTAATAATTGCTAACATTTGTCCAACACTTTCCATGTGCCCTGTAGTACTGTTGTTTTTAAAGTTGTGCTAAAAAGATACATACTCTAAAATTTCCCATTTTAGCCATTTCTAAGTGGCATTAAATACACTCACATCACAGTGCAGCCATCACTACCCACCATCTCCACAAAGTTTTCAACTTCCCCAGTGGAAACTCTGTGGAAGGGCTTCTGCGGGTTGTCCTTGTGGATTCTCCCTAGAGTTCCAGAAGGTAGACTGGGTTGTTTCTGTGCGTCAGTTAACCACAGCCAGGCTGATAGGCACTAGCATGTCAGCCAGAGACACCAATTCAGGGAAGCACGTTAGCTGAGGGGTGTGCAGGAGGGCCCAGCTTGGCTGACCCAGGCTGGCCTCTTCTGACTCTGAGCTGGCTTCTGGGAAGGTAGAAGCCTTGCAGCTCCCCAAGGTCTAGACTCCACTTGGCACCCTTGTTCTCTCAGGCAGTGCAGGTCGCATGGCCAATGGAAATCCAAGGAGCAGGGAAGTTGGCTCCTCTTGTGAATGGCAGAGACTGCAAAGGCACTTAGCAAAGCATGAACTCAAGGAGAGCTCAAGAGTAGGGGTCAATTATGTGATCTTCCAGAGCTTCATTTACAGATTAATATTTGTACCTCACAAGACTGCTGAGATTAGCTAAGATGCCATGGGAAGTCAATATGGTGCTACTGTGTGCTGAGCAGGAGCCCAGCAATACTCATTTCCTTTAGGTGAGGTTTACCCAGGGTGTATTTGAATGAAGGCACCCCCTCCTTCTCCCATAGTGATGTCAGCTTTCTTGAACAGTCCATGAGCCCACCCAAAGGGCTTGGCATTCAGTGCTTCAGGGAGCCGAGCCTGAATGGCATGGCTGAGCTTCTCTGGCTGTCCTTTCCAGGGCCCATCTTTTGCCAGACTATTGGCCCCACACCTGCACATGTGCTTTGCCTATCTCATACAGACTCTACCCTGGTATCTGTAACCAATGCAAGGGCTTCTCTTCTAGCAAGTCAGCCATCAGAGATGCCAGGCACAGTGCTGCTCCCTGACCTTAGGTCGCCGCCCATGGAGCATGAGGCCACAAGTCACTTACCACTGTACCATCCTCCTGCCCCAGGCAAGGGCCTGTCCCAGCTTCTGCCCACCTGGGAAGCTGGAGAACTCCAAGGCGATGACAGTGGCCTATAAGCACCAAGTCTCTCTTGGAAATGTTCTTCCTTCTTCACCTGGGGTGGCTATAACATGAGGAAACTCCTAGAACATTTTCTTTCTCTTCTTCTTACTCAGGTCCAGTGTGGACTTTTGGGACCAGAGAAATGCAGAACAATTTCTGTTTTCATTTATTTATTGCCTGGAGTAGGTGAAAAACTGAATTTGGCCAGCTTACTGACTCAGAATTTTATATTTAAACTTAGTTTTCTATGTGTGCTTTATTGATGACAAAGAGGATTTGTCTTCATTAAGGGAGCAGAGGCCTCAAGTGGGCAAAGTGGGTCACCACAGCCATGGTGTGGGAAGGGCCTTTGGAGCTCAGTCAAGATGGCAGAATATCGAGGGGCTGGAAGTCAGGGGAGTGGGGGCTGTCCCTGAAGGCTAGAAGCCCTTACCTCTAGGCCTGGCTGGGCTCCAAGCAGACTGACTTGTGCCTGCTCATTGCCCAACACTCCAGGGAATTCCATGTCACTGTCTCCACCAAGAAGCCAGCCTTTATGTACAGATAATTTGGCCAGAGAAAGTGAGGAATCTATGAACTGAACTCTGCCTTAATTATGAGGAAAATGAGTTGAGATATTTCACAACTGTCTTCTTGTGTCAAGTACAACAAGTGGGGCCTATTACAGTCCAGCCCAGCCTGCTGGAAGACATTGATTTTTTAAAAATCACAAACAAGCGACCTTGTGGCTGGGCAAAGTGGGTGGTCATCTTTGTGATGTGACTTGGGGGGGGGGTAACAGGAAGCTCCCCTGATGAAAACTCCCCCCACTAACCCAATAGCTTCTGTCTGCAATTCCACTATTCGCACTTTAGTCATCAAGTCATAAAATAACAGGGTACAATTAGCCTCAGAACTTATCTGGTTCAGTGTCTTAGCTCAGGGTTCTCTTGGGAAATGCTTGAAAGAGTCCCTTACGTATTTTAGAGTGAGTGAGTGGTAGAACTGAGATTAGAGTCTAGGTGATCCCATCCTCAGTCAGCCCTAAATCCTCGACACCAGTTGCCTCCAACTTCTGTGTATATCCGAAACTCCCACAGATTCTGTTAAAAGTGCACCTTCTGAGTCAGTAAAATTGCATCTGGTGCTGCACTTCTGATAAGAGCCCTTATTCAAACCTCACAGCGCTAAGTAGCCCCACTGTGTAGATGAGAAAGTAGGTGCAGAGTATCAGGTAACGCAGTACGTAGAGTAATGGCCCCAAAGATGGCAGATCTCTAATCCTTGGAACCATGAATAAATATGTCACCATGGATAAGTTTAAGGGACTTGAGGTGGAAAGGTGACCCCTGTCTGGTCACTTGAATCCTTTCCCAGCTGTGGTCAGAGAGCTGTGGCTACAGAAAGAGGTCAGAGATGTGATGCTTGTTGGCTTTGCAGACAGAGAAGGGGGCATGAGCCAAAGAATGCCAGCAGCTTCTACCCCGGCCTCAGCCACAGAGTGCAGCGCAGTCAGCATTGCGATTGCAGCCTGGTGAGACCAGCCTTGGCACTCTGACCTGAAGAACAATAGGATGATTAATTCATGTGCTTGAGGCCACTAGGTATAATTTGCTACAAGGCAATAAAAAGCTGCAGTAGCATAGGCACAGTAGAGGTGGTGCTAGAACTTGGGTTCCTGTGATCTCTGTCCTTCTCTTCACCCAGGGGCCCATGTAAGAGCTCTCAGTGTGGACTGGGTCAAGGCTGTGTGACGAGGATCAAGCAAGACCTCAAACTCTGTGGCAGAATTAGTGCACAGACCCTATTGCCTACCCTCACTGCTCACACTCTCGGGTGCCTGAGTCCCTGTCTGGCATGGGGAGGGTGCAGGGGGAGCCTGATTGTCAGCTTCTTGGACAGGGAGGTGGGCTCTGAGTCATAAGGCAGACAGCTCCCACAGGGAGGGAGCATTCAGCCTCCATGCACCTAAAGTGAATGACAGGTGTCTGGGGGACATTGTGGTGGGCCAGGCTGGATTATAAATGTCCTTCCCATGTCCAGGGAATCCATCAAAATGACCCCTGCCGGGCTACCAGCTTGACTTCTCAACTCCATTTTCTCCCTTCCCACCCCAGTAAGTTCTCCAAAGTCCTCTGCCGACCAGGTGTCCCAACCTGCGTTTAGGAAATAGCATCAGCAGGTGGAAGCAAGCTTGGGGGCAGTAACTCAGCTTCTGTGGTCAAGTTCTGGCTCAGCCTTGATTTGCTGACACTTGTCATGTCCCTTCACTCCTGGAGCCTCAATTCTTCCACTGTCACCGCAAAGCACTGGACCTGGGTCCCTCAGGCCCAGACACTCATGGGCTCTGCATGGCGGGGCTTAACATTCTCACTCGAACTCACTTGCTTTTGTCACTGAAATTCTATCTTTAGCTTTGCCCTAAAGAATCGGATCCAGGAGGTCTGAGTTTACATACTAATTGTGCATTGTTTTTGCTGGTTCATAAAAGTAATTCACAACTCTTGAAATAAGAAAAAACTACTTCTTGGGTGCAATCTAGAAATATCTGTATCACTGTTTGGGAGAAGAAGGGAGTTGGCTTCTTTCTTCACCAATGGGACACAACATGTGACACCCAAAATTTAAAGGAGAGGCTTGTAATGTGTAGGGGTTTTCGTCCATAATCCACTGGCTCCAAGGCAGCACAGCATGGTAGAGGGTTACGGCAGACGAGAGCTGCTCACAGCATGGCACTCAGGAAGCAGAGTCAGAGAAGGGAAGACAGACCCTTCCAGGCACACCCCCAGTGACCCACCGCTTTGGAGCAAACCCCACCTCCTAGCAGCAAGTCAGCCATAACACTCCCTAATCCAGTCACTCCAAAGCCTCACCTGTAAGTGCATAGAGCTCTCGGGGACATCTGGATATACACTGTAAGAGCTCCAAGTCCTGTTTTTGCCACACCCTCACACTGGGACCTAGGGCAAGTCACTTCACCTTTCCAGTGGTCTGCTTTGGTGTCCCCATCTGAAAATAGGTTTAATTCTTCCAAGTAGGACATGAGTGAGGAGTAGTTCCTATTAAAATACATTACCTGTGTAACCAGGACAGTGTCTTGCATATAGTAGGTACTCAATAAAAAGTAGCTATTGCCCTCCTGGTTGTCACTTTCATCCTTAGTACTTAGGGTACTTAGGGGTCATATGTGGGCTTTGGAGACACATTAAGATTTTGACACTTGGGTCAGATAGTCCTTGAAGTATGAACTTGGATAACTCATGTTATCTCTCTGAGTCTCAATCTCCTCCTCTGTGAAAAGAAGACAGTGATACCATATCATGGAGCTAACCGGAGACTAAGTCACGCTGGGGAAGAGCTCTGCAAACAGCAGCAGGGGCAGAGGTGATGTCCAGCATGACAGTTTTTTCCAGTTAATGGCAAATCTCTATCTTTTCTTTTTCTCCAACACTGGTCAGTCAGTAGGTTTTAATTTTGCCTGTATGTTGTCCAAACAAAAGCCAGTCAGGAACAGTAGACAAGGGGAGTGCATTAGGGCCAGAGCTACATGCTGAGTGGTGGAAACCATGCAAATGGAAGGGTGTTCTGTTGGAACAAGTGGTCAGGACTGGGAGCACATTGTGAGAACTGTTTGAACAGTGACTGAGGGATGTTGCCTGATCTTATGTGGAGTCACACCTGGATCTCTACCTGAACCAAAGCCCTCACTCACCAAAGGACATTTCTGAAGCAGTTGGAGCCCAGAGTAGCCCATGGTAGGCTGACTGTCCAAGGTCAGAATTGAGGGGCAGGAAGCAAACTTCTCCCTCTGAGTTCCAGCACCTGAAGCTGGGTCGCTTTATATCTCCGAACATCGAGGCTCTGCTGGGCTTCCCTTTACAGCTTGGACACAGCAGGGGGTGCCTTGGGGTCAGTGGCAGGTCTGCACCTCAGGCCACTGGGTCTGCAGTGTTGTGGGCAGGCCTGGGACTTGAGTTCCCCTGGGGAGGACAGGCCTTCCTCTTGATGCTCCATACTCTGCTGAGCGATGGAGACTCTGTCTTAGCCCTCCTCAGAGGCTGCCTGTGCTACCCCCTTCGCCCAATTCCCTCCCTCTTCACTGTGCTGCAAGTGCAGTTTGACCCTTCATCCACCCTCACCAGGAGCCCAGGAGCTCTCTTCTGGAGCACCTCCAGGGTACAACACAGCTCCACCTGGCTTAGTTACTTTTCTTGCCCAAAGTTAAAGGAGGAAAAGTTTATTTCAGTTCACAGTTTTGTAGAGGTTTCAGCCCATAGTTGGCTTGCTCCAAGGCAAGGTGGTGTGGCAGAGGGGCATCACAGAGGAGAAATAGTCCATGACATAGCAAAGCAGCAAGCAGCATCAAGGAAGCAGAAACAGCAGCAGCAACAGCAGGCTGCTTTCCTCCTTCCAGGCTACCCACCTTTTGGGTGATGCCACCCACACCCAGAGTGAACCTTCCCATTACCCACACCCAGAACTACGCTAAGCCAATCAATCAATGGACTAATTTAGAACAGTGATGCCTCAGCTCACGAACTCTTCTGTTTGGGAACAGTTTAGTTTGCAAACAGTGTTTGGAAAAATTTTGTCTTTGTTTGCAAACTCTGTATTGGGTGACAAACATGACCATGGCCATCTTTCCCACATGAATATGAACCTGGCCATCTTTTCCAGAATTGTGGAATGAATTAAATTCTCAAACTGAGGTAGCAGTGCAATCACACACCCTTAATCCCAATGTCACATACCCTAGATCCAGCCACTTCCCCAAAGCCCCATCTACCACATGAGGATTTGGGGGACATCCAGATACAAACCATAACACCACCCTTGTGAAGCTCACAGGCTGCTCCCACCACCACATCCCATTCCCCAAGCTGGCACCCATTCTTCACATTCCATAGTTAATGAACAGAAATCATGACACTAGGCATAGCGAGGGCTTGCTCTAGGGGAGGAACCTCTGAGAAGCACTTTACATGAATACTTTCATGAAAATCTCACAGCTGTCTGGGAAAGCAGCTCCTGAGAACATCTCCATCTTGCAGATGAGGAAACTGACTCAAAGAAGTCATGCATCTCAGCCAAGGCTCCTCAGCTCTCTCCACCTCTGTGTCCCTCCTAGAAGCAGGATCTAAGATTAGGATTAACAAACCCAGATTTGACTCGACCACCTCCTGGCATGGGAGATTTTATGCTTCCCATTTGGGGATTCCAGAAGGTGAGACTTTGGGGTGCCAGCTGACTTCCCCAGGCCAAGACTGGCTTCAGGACTTCTGTTTGCAAATCTACCTTTGCTGGAACGTGTGGCCTCCTAACCTCCAAAATGCATTTGTCCTTTGGTGGGCTTAGATTAGCTGCAGCCAGGATGAAGGCCCTGTCTCTGGCAGGGGGAAGGACTGGACAGGAGAGGCAGTTCTGGAAGCAGGGGCCTGGTCCGGCTGGCACTGGTGCCACCCCTCTAGGGTGGAGTGAGTGTTGTGGGTTGTCACAGCAGCCAGGGCAGGACCAAGCATGCCGTCAGCCTGGCACTGTGCAGCCCACCCAGCAGACTCCTGTGCTGCAGCTAGCACAGGGCTGAGCGTCTCATCTGACATGTGTATCAGTGAAAACCCTCTTTGCCCATAGCTGAGCCTAGGACCTGGCTGTTACATCTTACCTGCTAATTATCATACCGGCTAATAGATCCTGGGATTTCCAAGAATGGAACTGTCAAGGAAAATGTTGGAAAACTGTATTTCATTTTGTCTAGAATTTCACGAAAAACCTCCCCTGTTTTTAAAACCATGCCAGCAGCGTCACCAGTGGTGGCTGGGATGTGAACACAACAGCTCTGTCTGTGTTAGTAGTTGTCAGCGACTCAGGGTGCGTCTGCAAATATATGTATTTGGCCCTCATTTCAAATGTCAGACACAAAGAAGGGGCTGATGAGCCTCAGTTTAACACTTGTCCCCTTCTCGGTATGAACCTGCTCCTCTCAGGTAGGATCCGTCATCTGACTGCCTCATCACTTCTCATATAGTCATGCTCAAGCCTCATGACAAGAAATGGACATTCTCTTGTTACTAGCGACTTTCCTTTCATTTATTTTCATACTACATTTGGAACATTATATACATTTTTTAATGATCTACATTGATGGGTTGTATAATCTGTGAATTTTCTTCGAAGACAATAAAAGGTGTTTTGGCTCCAACAGGACAAGAACCAGCAGCAATAGTGGGTAAAGATTAAGCCCTACCTTGAATCCTGGTCCTGATTAGCTGAGACCTCAGATGTAAGCATGAACGTTTGTTCTTGCCCCAAGCCTCAGAAGTCACTTATTTAGCTTGCTCCCTAGTAGGGCACCAATCAGTGTGGATAGACGATGGGTAGTGGGCATTTGGAGGGATAGACAGATGGACAGGTGGGTAGATGAACTGATGTGTGGGTGGATGTGGTAGCTGGGTGGGTGAATGGATGAGAGGGTGGGTGGACAGATGGATAAACACACAGATGGATAGACACATGGGTGGATAGTTGGTAAAGTGGGTGGGTGGGAGGACTGGTAAGTGAGTGGCTAGGTGGAAGGATGAATGGATGAAATGAGGAAAGGAAAGCTGGATGTTGAGACATACAGCAGTTCACTCATGGCAAGACTGGCCATCATCATTCTTGGTCTAGTCACTGCTAAGGAGTGTGACCCTGAAAAAGTTAACTACCTCTCTGGGCTTCAGTTTCATCATCTATAAAGTAATGTTGATAATGTCTTTGTCAAGGGTGGATGTGAGAATTAGGTAAAATCACACATGCAAAGTTTTTGTCTCAGTGCCTGGCACATAAATTGGTGTATCATCACTACTGTATCAATTTAATAAAGAAAGAAAGGAGTTAAGTCAGATATAGTGGTGCATGTGGGAGGCTGAGGCAGGAGGATCACAAGTTTGAGCCCAGTCTGAGCAACTCAGTGACTTAGCGAGACCCTGTCTCAAAATAAAAAATTAAAAACAGGGCTGGGAATATAGCTTAATACAAAGACCTGGGGTTTAATTGCCAGTACTGGAAAAGAAGAAAAAGAAAAGAAAGAATGGAGTTGTGTCAGTCTGTATATACACAATGTAACAGGGTTGAAAAGAACGAATTCAGGAATCACACAAATAATGGTAGTAAAATAAGATGGTAGCATGAGAAAATTAAATCACAGCACAAATGCTCAAATTTGTTTTTGAGTTTCCTGGCTGCCAAAGCAAAGAAGGAAACCAGGTTGATTATGCCCACACAGGTGACTGCAACACACTTTGTGCAAAGGTGTCATATTCATGGTAGATACAGGTAAGTCCGGCCTTTTGGCCTGTCTGGGACACAGGGAGTGAAGCTGAATTGTCTGGGCCTACACACAGCATAGCTAATATACATAAGAAACTTCCTTTTTTATCTTTGCTATTATAACATTTAAAAACAGGGTGAGGGCCTGCAGGTCGCAGTTTGAATACATCTGAACGGAAAATAGAGGAATGGGTATGCCATAATTTAATCCTCATGCATCAGCGTTCCAGTTCCTTCCAATTTTTCTGTTATAAACAATGTGACAGTGAATCTCCCTGTGCGCACACACTTTCCCTGTTCTTGAATATTTACCTAAGACTACCATCACTTCAAGGCTGAGGAAATCTTCATCCTTCCAGAGGGAACTGAGATGGGATGAGCCAGGGGCCTGGAGACTAAGCCATACCAGAGCTGGCCACAGAAAGTTAGACACCTCCCAGGTGCTGCCTCTTTCCCAAGGCCCAGCCAGAAAGAGCTTGTGGAATAGGGAGGGAAACTAAGGCAGTATGACCAGCCCAAAGCACAGCTTATCATGAGAACGTATCAAGTGTGAGACTGGGAATAGCAACTTCCCTGCGTGCGCTCATGCCTGACTCAGCCACACCCACCCCACTGGACTTTCCTCCCTGCTCTGGACTTTCCTCCCTGCTGGCCCTTGGGCCTCACTTCCTCGGCCCTGGCTCAAAGGATCTCCTGCTCATAACTTTCTCTCCACTCCACACCACTGAAGAGGACCATGGCCCCTTCCAAAATGAGACGATCGTCACCCAGGGTCTGAGTTCCCTAAGAACAGGGCCATTGCTGAGTCTGTCACAGAAGCACAAACAAGTGATGCAGCATTTTCGGGAGGTGTGGGTGGTCTTCGGGTCCTTGAGGAGGCACAGAATGAAGCAGTTGCATCTAGCGGTTTAGTGTCAGGCGGGGTTTGAAGCCTGACTCTGTCACTTGCAGCTGTGTGACTTGGGCAAGTGACCTCACCTCTCTGAGCCCCACCTTCTTCATCTGTAAAATGAGGATATGAATAACACAAACTGAAATGCTATGATTCACTCCTGTGTGCAGGCATTGCAGGAGTGTACATACTTAAATGTCAGAAGCTGCAGGAAGTGAGATTCTGTGATGCCCTGCCACTCTGTAGATGGGCTGTGAAAGGCAGCTGCCATCACGTCCTACTCAGGCGAGGCACCCCAAGATCGCCTGACCTCTCCCTGTCCTCATTCTGTCCACTGAAAACCATCTGTACATTGTGTGCAGGGTGGGGCTGAGGATAGAGCTGCCCATGGCACAAATACTTTCAGCTCCCAGGAGCTCTCAGCCCAGTGCAAGTGGTGGGAATTAAAGAAATCATTGCATGGGTATCTATACAGTTGCCGCTCCAGGAAAAGTTCTACCAGAGACCGGTATAGAGCAGTATGTGAGCACAACAGGACAGTTCTGATCAGAGGGCAGAAAGACCCTCCTGCAGGAGGAATCTGGATGATCAGAGGATTTTTGAGGAAGAAAGCAGGGCATGAGCATTCCTGGTGGTGGTGGTGAGAGGAGGAGGAGGAATAGTAGTAGCAGTACTGTAGTATGTGTTAAGGCCCTGGGGTGAGAATGGGTTTTGTGCTCTGAGGACACTGAAGGAAGGCCAAGTGCCCTGGAACCTAGAGAGCAGGAGATCTGCTGTGGTGAGGGCACAGCTCTGCAGGAAAGAGTAGAACTTCACCTCACCCTTGCTTCAGGACAGTCACCCATGGACTGAAGCTTTGCGATAAGATCCAGCTTCCAGAAGTCCCTTGTGTTGGACAGTTGAGACCAGAAGGTCACCTGGGAGACACCGTTCTCCTTCAGGCATGCTGTGATGTGGCACCAGTGACAGTGATGGAGGAAGGGGTGAGGACATGAGAGGTGTCCAGTGCAGAATCTCTGGGTCCTGGCAGTGGGAGGAGGGTGTGGGGAGGTGGGAGGCCGGTACCATCGTACAGATGCAGGTGGCAGATGTCACATACTGAGATCAGAAGGACCAAGAGGAGCAGACTTGGGAAAGGGTGGGCTCCATTTGGGATCATTGGAAAACTGAGGTGATTTTCTAAAGACGGCCTGGCTATGGTGCTGCCTTGTTTTCCTGTCACAGCGGAGTGAGTGTCAGTGAGGTGTGGATGGTTTCCAGCCTGGCCTTGGGGATCGAGGTTCCCACCCCATCTCCCAGGGATGCCTCATCCTCCATGGCACCATGTCCACAGTCGCTCTCCCAGCCTCTTGGCAGCTGCCTCTGATTGTGCCCATCTCATTATCCCCAGAGTTCCTACTTCTTTTTGTGGAAATTTAATTGCCTGCCAGACATGGAAGCTCTGAGCTCTGTTCAGGTCTGGGAAGTCAGTGAAAGGCTCCCTGATCAAAGCCTGCAAGAGGCCAGTGTCCTCAACACCATGCCTCCAATCAGAGCCACTTCTCTCCTCCCAAAACTGAAACCAAATTGCTAATTATGGAAACTTGAAAGGAAGAGTGGTGAGAGGTTCCCAAATCGACCTGCCTGGTGTGTTCGTGAACCGTCTTTCTCTGGAAAGGCACCGCCCGCCAAGGGACACTGGCATGTGATCCTTTCTGGGCCCTGGGCCTCCTTGGACATTCTTTAAAGTCATCTCTGACAGTTCCAGAGGACCTTTCTCTCCACCCATACCATCCTGCTGCACAAGGGACCCTGATACAACAGAGCCCGGGTCTGGGAGCCTGGAGCCTGACGCGCTGTGCCCTGGCTCTGCATGTGTAAGAGGAGACTGGAAACTTCCCCATCTGTCTCATTCTGTTTCTTTTTAATTTTTAAATTTTGTATTAGTACTGTTTGTAGTACGTAATGATTACATTCATTGTGGGGAGTGGATAGGTGTGCCTCACCCATCTTTTCTCTTTTCATTTCTCCTTTCCCTTCCCTCCTCTTCCCTCTACCTTTTGGTTTCCTTTTCATTTGCTAAAGACCCATCTCCCTGACTTCTATTCTTTATCTTTTATTTTCCTCTTTAATTATTTATAGTTAGATTTCTCATATAAGAGAAATCATGCAATATGTAAGCTTGCAAGTCTGATTTATATCACTTAACATTATTGTCTCTCTCGGTGCATCCATTTCCCTATTAATGGCTCAAATTTACCCTTTTATAGCATGGTAGGACTCCATTGTTTATAAATAACACATTTTCTATACCCACTCATCAGAGCCTTAAATGGGCTACAAAGTATAATCCTGTTTTGTGAACAAAAGCATCACACCCGTCCACAGTTAATATCTTTCCTCTTTTTTTTTGTACCGGGGATGGAACTCAGGACCTTGCGCTTGTGAGGAAGGCACCAGAACCACTGAGCTAAATCCCCTACCAGGAGTGCTTGCATTTTAAAATGAAGGAGTCTGGAGAAGCAGGCAGTGTTTCTTGGGGGAAAAAAAACGCATCTTGGAAATGTTGGGAAGCAGCTTTATGTTTGAAGAACAGGGAGAGCAAGTGTGGAGTTGTCCTGAGGGCCACAGGTACAGAGGGTTACCACAGGAGCAGACAGCCTCTCTCCTGGAGGGCACAAGCCACCTTCCCTACTGTCCTCTCCCCCTCCCATCTTTCTTCTGTCTTCCTTTCCCGATCTTTTATCTCTCTCCTCGCCCATCTTTCTCCTTTTGCCCCCTAAGTAGCCATCTTTTCTGTTCCAAGAAGGCTATAAGATGTATAAGTCAGGACTCTTTCTGTGAAAAGTAATTCAATCCAGCTTAAGCACAAAATGGGCTATGTTGTCTTGAGCAGCTGAAAAGTGGTAGGGTGTCAGGCTTCAAGCATAGCTGGATCCAGGGCTCGAAGATGTCATCTGCACCCATTCTCTCTTGCCCTCTTCCTCATTTCTGCCCCCTCCAGCAGGGGCCCCAATCAGGCTAAAGGTACGACTCCTGAGTGTGTCACAGCCACTCACTCATTGCTTTGCACTTCCTGTTTCCTTATGTCCACAGAGCTAGATGATCTCTAAGGTTCCTCTTCCAGCCTACAATACCCATGATGTATTAGGTCCTATTGCATCTATAACAAATTACCAAAATGAGGTGGCTTAAAATTGACCAGCTCTACAGGTCAGAAGTCTGACGCAGGTCTGCAGCACTAAAATCCTGGCAGGGCTGTGCTCCTCCCCAGGGCTCTAAGGGAGAATCCATCTCCTGTCCTTTTCTGGTGTCTAGGGGCTGTCTGTGTTCCTGGATTCATGGAGACTGCCTCTGTGTTAGTCAGGTTTCCATCACTTAATAAATACCTGAGATCATCATCTAGAAAGTAAAAGATTTGTTTTGGCTCATGGCTTCAGAGGTTCCAGTCCATGGCAAATCAGGGCATGATGGAGGGGATCATGAAGCAGAGTGAACCTCATGTTGAAGAATAGAGAGAGGAAGAGGAAAGAGCCAGGTCCCACAACCCCTTCAAGGTCGTTTCCCCAAAGGCCCTAGAAATCCCAGTCTCCCTAGCCACCTACCTCCCCCTTGAAGGTTTTGCCATCTCCAAATAGCATCACACTGAGGATCAAGCCCTAACACATGGGCCCTGGTGGTGGTGGTGGTGGGGGGACACTAAAGACCCAGACTATAGCAGCCTCCCTCTTCCCCTTTTAGACTTTGCCCAGGTGATGGTATTGGGTCCCTAGCCAGTGTGATTCTGTCTAAATGTTAGCTCATGAACAAGCTTAATCCTTTATTCTTCTTGCACATTGCATAGCACAGACTCAGGGGATCTTTGGGGGCTGCTATTCTGCCTTCCACAGCTAGAAACCAACGCATTTCTGGGGGACCATGGGCAAGCTGTTTGTCATCTTTAGACCTCAGTTTTTTAATTATGAAAGGTGGGTAATCATTACGACCCCACCACATATGGCTGCTTTGAAAACAAAGTGTAGTGCTGTGCATGCAGGTGGATTATCCAGGGCCAGGCACTGTGCACAGGCTTAACTCTTCATTCCTGGGGTATTTCTGTTGCTCGAAGCAGCAGCTCCTAACCTCTCGCTGGATGCTCATGCCTTCCTGTGCCTAGCTCTGAAAAGCTGTGGCCCGTCCCCATGCAGTGCCCCAGGAAACAAGGTTCAGTTGATTGCTCCCGCTCATTACAACCTCTTGCTTCTTTTCACAGAGCCCCAGGGGCCGGGGATTTGGGAGTTGGGGAATGTCACTCAAGGGTGCCTATTGAATGCAGAACAATGGCCCCTCATGAGGTCAGAGGGCCGCTTAGCAACCACTCAGAACCTTAGTAACTGGCCAGAAGTGTTGCTGTTTACCCAGCAGGAACTTTAGATATCTCAAAAATGCCCATGTTTTTTGTTTTTGTTTTTGTTTTAGAGATCTGCTGTCCTTATAAGCAAGCCCCACCCATTCAGAGTTGCTATTTCTGAAATTTTAAGAGCAAGCCTGTCCCAGTTCAGCTCCCCTTTCATGTAGGGATCAGACAAAATAAGCACTAAATAATGGGGAAAAGTTTGTCTGTTTCATCAATACTTTTTAATGTTCCTGCATTCTCAAAAGCGTTACCAGTGGAAGGTCTATTTTCTGGTCCCTGCCAGCCCTCACTCCCATTACCCTTTCCTTACACTCTTGTCCCTAGTCCTGCACCCCTTGAATAATTCATCCAAGGGTTCTCAAGGACCTACTCAGTGCCAAGCCTAGAGCTGGGCACTGGGGAAAGAGGCAAATGAGACATGGTGCCTGCTCTCAGCATCCAGTCCTGGGAAGAATGTCCTTTCAGCGCTCTGCAGAAGTCTGAGTTTGAACCCAGAATGTTCTCATTCTCTGCTCTCTTACAAAGTCCCCACGAAGCTCTTTTAGTAATGACAATGCTCCTTAGTATTCCAGCAGCATTTCCCAGTTTCTAAAGCACCTCCCCGAGTTTCCTTATTTAACCCTGATGCCTTCTGAGGCTGTGGTTCAAATGTATCCCCATTGCATGGATGGGGACCTGGGGCCAGGGGTCAGGGAGGGCAGAGAGTCTGCATGGCCTTGGGAAGTGACACTCCCCCCCACCATGTCCTCACCAGTGAGATGGAGACCATGGCACCTCTTTTCACTGAACTGTCCTGGGAAGGGAATGAAGCAGCATATAGAGCACAATGTTTAAGAGCTGCAGCTGCCGAAACAGCGTTTCTGCCCTGAGCTGTGAGTGGTCCCAGCAGGTGCATCTCCTGGATGTCCACTCACTTATCGGCTTCTCACCTGCCTGAAGACACCGTTTAGGGACTTCTGGACCCATTCTAGAGCCCCAGGAGCACCTCTCGGTGGAACTGGCAGGTTTGCTTTGGGGCAGCTGTGTGACCTTGGGCAACTTCCAAACTCAGTTTCTTCATTTGTAAAATAGGGATAAGAGCAGGTGGTTCCAAGGATGGATGAGGCAAAACACATAAAATAAGCCCCTGCTAGAGCCATTACAGCACACTATGCAGGAGGAGAAGGGCTTCTTCTTTTTCTTACAGAGCAGTTCCATGGGGCAGATCTGCCAGATTGCGTGGTGCTGCTTAAGTGGTTCCCACCCACGCCCTGCCAGCACAGTGAGTCACCACCACCACACCGCCCAAGGTGGTGGCTGCGTGGGAAGGGTGTTCCCTCTCCCCTACAGGCCAGACCTGAAAGCCAAAGCAAGGCCCCAGGAAAGCACACCAAGGGGCCTTATGCAACTTCGGACATTGTTCAAAAGCACTGTTACAGAAAGCCAGAGCCTGGCCCCAGGATAGACATTCCTTGCAGACAAGGAATTCCTTAGCATCATTCAAAGCCACACTCCTGTTCACCACTTCCAGGTGCCTAGGGCCCTAGACAGCTGGCCCAGCTCAAGCTTTGGGTCCTGCTCCCCACAGCTAAGACAGAGGCAAGGGTTCCCTCTGAACAGGTGGGCAAACTGAGACAAGCCGAAGGTCCAAAGGCCAGGACACCCCTGTTGGAGGCTCTTGGCATCAGACTTGGTGTATTGGCCACAGTTAGCTTTGGGAAGTGGAGACAGAAATGGATAAATATGATACATTTTATTCTCTAAATGAAACGATCATGAACAATAGTATCCAGTTCTTGGGCTGGAGGTTTGAACTATGTTTTCTAAAGGAGAAAAAAAACTATTTCTAAACATGCTACTGTAGAGTAGAAAAGCACATTTCTAGCAAAATATTTCTTTACATACAACTTTAAATTGCCAGAGCAATGGATATGTGTGACTGAGGTATTAAAGAGAAAGGTGCTGAATTGGGGGTTGTATTTTACAAGCTGCAGCGATGATGGTCACAAATCCTGTTGAGGTTGGCAACAGCCCTGCTGTGCCTGGTGTATGCACTCAAAATCAGTGTGCATGCATACGGCCTCCCTAACCCTTAAACCACCACCTGCTTCTCTGTGCACTGTGCCTTTTGTCTTTCTCCACTGAATTCGCTGATTCTTCCTCCACCAGGTCCTCTGACTCATTGTCCTGTGAGCTCATGATCAATCAGAGCTGAGCCCCAGGAGACAGTGTTGGAAGGAGGGAGGAGTATGTATTCACTTGTTGCCTATGTGTTGGTCCTATCTGGAGTTCTCCTAGTGAAACCTTGCCCAGGCCAGGGAGGAAAAGATGCAGGCAAGAATGGAGGGAAGCAGGAGGGTCCACATGCTGCAGTCCTATCTGAGCCTCAGACCCAACAGACCCAAGGCAAGGAGAGTTCAGACTGCACCATTCAGCCACAAGGTGGCCAACCCACAGTGTCCTGCCAACCTGCTGGCCTGGTTGGAGTTTGGGCTCCATGCCAGGCCTCAGCCACAGTACAGAGCAGTGTCCACCTCTCCCAGAGCAACTGTGACTGTTTCTCCCTTATTTTCACCATGACCACACCGGGCGTGGATTTCCTACCATTTAAAACTCTTCTGCCACTGATTCCATGGACTTCGAGGAAACATTCCTCCTCTCTCCGATCAGAGGGGCACCCGGGCAGTTAGGGATCCTGGAGTGCAGACATGATGTCTGACGTGGTCCTGTGGAGTGGGGTTGTGTAAACCAGAGCCAGTGCCCTTGCTGGTATCGGAGCACTGAGATGGGGTCCTTCTGAAGGGCATAGGGCTTGACACCAGAAGATAAGAGGACTGTTCCTCACATTCCACAAGATCATTTTAATAATTATCACATGGAGGAAATTATGATTTCAGGGAGTGGGAATGATCTTTAAAATTAGGATCCAGAAAAAAAAATTAGGACCCAGTTTATTTTTGTGTGAAATAGGAAAAGATCAGAAGAAATAATAAAATGTGTCACATAGTTAATCTCGAGGAAACTGAGAAAAAAATTTCCTGGCAAGGTAAAGTACTTTATGTTCCAACATGGTCCTGATTCCTTAGTAAAATGTTCTGACTCATTGCTGCTGTTTACTTAAGTTCTAAGTTTCAGAAAGTGAAGGCGTCTTATCAGCCACCCATTGTAATAATCATTTGTTCTTTTCATATTTGTCTCAGCCCTTCAGTTGCTCTTTACCTTGAGACTTCACAGCCTCTATTCTCAAAAGGCTTCCTTGGATTGAATTCGCAAGACCTCTCTTGGGATGGAATGATTGTTATTATGTATTTGCTGGGGTCCTTAGGAGAATGTGATCCCAGAGCAGAACATTAGCAACTACCTGGAATTTGGGCTCGGAACAGGTTCTTCCTGGGTGGTCTTAGGCAGGTAACTGAGGCTCCCTCCCTGAGTCCCAGCGTCACTTCGCAAGATCAGTTGCCTTCCTTCTCACCCCCTCTCCCCAGGCTATGCTTTGTTCACAGCACTGTGCCATACTATTTCCTCAGCAGTCTCTCTGGGGCCCCAAGAGCTCCCTGAAGGCAGAGACTTTGCCATCTCTATGTCCCAGCACCCAGCATGGCGAGGAGCAGAGGGCAAGGTTTTGGATTGGTGGGAAATGGAAGGAAGGAGAGAGAAAGGAAGGGGTGCAAACTTTAAACCCCTGTAAAACCCATAGTTATTTATTTCACCCACGCTGGCCCAAGTGATAAGACATGACCTAAACAAGACCGATGAGTTTCACTCTCCTGCTCCCACGCTGGCATCTGTCATCTTGTGGTGAACACCTGTGAGCACCTGTTCATGCAGATCACCTTTGCTCTCCCCAGCCTGCGTGGCCCACAGGACCAGGACCCTCCACCTGACAGAGGATGAATTGTGATTCACGAGAGAGGATGAGTCACTCACTCATGTCACACATATGGTGAGTGGTTAGAGCCAGGGCCTCCTTATCCAGAGCAGTGCTTTTGATGAGTGCACACACAGCACCCAGTTCAGGCCTTGACAACAGCTGATTTCCATGAACAGCCTGAGAAATGATGAAAGGAGTGAGTTAATACTCCTCCATGACCTTCTGTCAGTGGGCTCCTAATGTCATGCTTAGCTCTTTCTTCCTGGCAAGTGTAAGGCTTAAGACAAAACCTCTGAGGTTCGACCAGACTGGGCTTGACTCTGAGCTTACCAGGTCCCCCCAGGGAAATCATTTCCCCTTCTAATCATGGACTTCCTTTCCATGAAAACAGGAGAAGTTGTAGCACCTTCTTATCTCAGGCCAGGTCCAGGAGACCTGGAGGTATGGCATTTGTGTAAGTAACTCAGTGGGGAGGCACAGGGACCCTGGCAGAAGGGCAGTGAGACAGAAAAGTGAAGGAGCTGTCATCAAGCAGATGATTTCCACTGTGGAGAGTTGGAACTCAGTCACACTGGGGACTGTGGGAGGCAGCAAAACCTGCCACTGGTAGTTTGCCTGCACAAGAGGCATGGGATCTCTTGATGTTGCATTGGCTGGGGCTGCTGGGGTGGGGGCATGGCATCTGCCATCAAATGAGGTGTCCAGGAGAGATGAAGGTGCCAGATGTGGAGTGGATGGAACCCACACACTGCTGGCAACACAGAAGATAGATCTGTGAGATCAGGGGCAGGACGACAGTGAGGATTATGTTTGTGCCTTTGTATAAAGTTTGGAGAATAGTCCCTGGTACATATTAAACACATGATGTGTGGTGGCCTTGTGGGGCCTTCCCCAGCACCCAGCGTGTGATATAAAACATGCTTGTGATAAAACATCTGCTCCCAAATGGTTTATGTCTGGATGTCCCCGCAAAGCCACATGTGATCAGAGGCCAGGCTTGAGGATGGTGATTGGATTATGGGGTGCCACAGCTGGCTTGGTGTTAGGAGGTGGGGTCTGGTGAGAAGAGGAGGGTCACTGGGGTGTGCCTTGGAAGGGTCTATTTCCTGCCCTGGCTCCACCCTTCACTCTCTGCTTCCTGTCCACCATGAGGTGATCAGCTTTTCCATGCCAAGGCCTTTCTACCATGCTGAGTACATGCATGCACTGAAATGTCTGAGTCAAAAATATGCCTTTCCTTTAAGTTGTGGATTTTGGGTATTTTGCCCCAGCAATGAGAAAAGTGACTGATCCTTAGAACCCTGTCACCAACCTACAAGCGGTGGCTTGGTCCTACTGAGTGCTGGATACTGGGATACAGCCATGAGCTTGACTACTCAGGGTGTGGCCACCCAGCATCCATGGCCCTCTAGGCACCAGAAGATGAATGACAGAAGATGAATGACAGATCTAGGCACTGCCTGGAGCACTGGGGACCGTGGAGCTGCGTCATCTGCCCAGAGCACACACTGGAGACACAAGACTGGACTCCTCATTCAATGCTCTCTCCAGCTGCCTCAGAAGTGGGAGTCACATTGGAAGGCACTTTGGAATGGCAACCTTCCTGCTGGGATGCCTAGGGGTTATTTTTTGAAGCATAGCAAACATGTTCAGCAAATGCCCAAACTGAATATTTTTCTGGAGGGGATTCTCTCCTCTATGGCACAAGATGATTTTGCCTTCTAAGAAAGGAGCCTCAGCTTTCCTGGGAGTAGGCTTGCAAAGTTCATAACTGCAGTGTCCCTGGGGACAAAATTCAGAAGTTTCATGGAACATGCAATTGGGAACAAGATCCTCCTTCCCTGCCAGCTGTGTGGCCTCAGGCCACTCGCTGTCTGTTAGGATTTGTGTTTAGTTGTGCTCCAAAGCCTCATGCAGATGAGGTGGGACTTTCTTTTTCAGAGGTAGTTGAATCTGGAATGTGTAATGCTGGATTAAGGGTGTGTGGTTATTAAACCACTACATATGAGTGATTGGTTTGGCACTGCCCTAAACCTAGTAGTCTGAATAAGATAAAAGGGGCAGAAAGATGCTGTTAAACTTCCCTTGTTACCTTTGCTGCCTTGCATGAGCCATGTTGTTTCTGCTCTTCCATGACTGTTTGCCATCCCTGCCTTGGTGTTGGCAGATTATGAACTGAAATCTCTACAAACTGTAAGCCAAATAAACCCCATCCCCTCCAACTTTGGATGTAGGGTATTTTGTCTCAGCGATGAGAGAAAAGCAAATAACATTTCCTCCCTGGTCTGCATTCTCCTCTTTACAGTGGGGATGGTGAACGAAATAATGGGGGGAGAATGCTTTTGGCAATGTCAGCCACCGTGTCTTGTGGACAGGCAGCGATATTGTTGTTCTTGCTGTTGTTTTTGATGGGAACAGTGTGGCCTTAGGCCAGCCAGTTCCTCTCTCTAAGACTCCTCTGCCCCTCAGCAGTTGTGGAATCCTGCAGGACTGGAACATGAAGGCATCTCCTCTGACCTCCCCTGGAGATGACCTGAGCATGCCTGAAGGGACTCATGGGTCCCAGCCCTTGGTAGTGGGGAAACTGAGGCCAAGAAGAAGAGAGGGCAGACCCACTACCACACCAAGGTTGCTGACTCCAAGCCACTGCTCTTCCTATCATCTGCCAAGCCCTATGCCCACCTTGGGCCCTCTGCACCTGCCTCTCCTCTTCTGACACCTGCATGGTCACTAGCCCAGCCAGGGAAGTGTCCAAGAGCGTAGGGGTCTCTCACTGCTCAGTTCCGAGCTGCTAGAGTACTCCATCTCTGCAGCAAGTCAACATTCTACCTCAGAGTTGGTTATGTAGCAGATGGCATAACAGAACTGAGCCTCAGAGGCTATTTTTGACTTGAATAGGCCATTGCACAATGCACAGTGCTCACTGGTGGAGACAACAGGTCTAGGGCATGGGGCAGCATTCATTGGATGGTTTAGAGAGCCCCACAGCCTGGGTTCAGATCCAGGCTTGGTCAGTGCACCCTATGTAGTCTTCCTCTAGGAACCTCAGTCTCCCAATCATGAGGTCAACAGATCTTACTTCACCAGTTTGACAGGCAGGTGGCCCTCAGTGGGGGAGACACAGACATAGTGGTAGGACTTTCAGAGCTGACTTCTACACTGGAGAGGGGAAAGGATGAGAAGATCAGGAACTCAGAAGACAGAAATAGCTCTGGAAGACCTAATAGGTGTCCGAGACAGAGCTCTTCCAGGTGCAGACCCCGCCTCCCCACCCCAAGTACCAGCTGAGTGGCCCCAGCTGGGTGCAGAGCTGGTAGTGGGAGCAGGGCCAGGCAAAGTACTTAGAGGACCCTTGGACCTGGCCTCTTCTTCCCATCTGAGTTGTCGACCCTGAATTGAGGAGTTGGTGGGGTAGACACCAGGGAAGGAGAGGTCTGGGCTGCAGTGAGAAACAGAGACTCACTGGCACCATCAGGGAAGGGAGCTGAGGGCAGCTAAAAGCAGGGAGGGAGAGAATGAGTCTCACCTGCTTCCCTCCTTCTCTTGCCCCTGCCTGAGTCCAGTTTGGGGGGCTTATCAGACACTGAACCCCCTCTCTGGGGACCAGCTGAGGGGAGGGGCTGTGTGGGTGCTGGGAAGAAAAGAGAGTCCCACACAGGGACGCTGCACAAGCTGGTTTTCCAAGGCTAAAGCCCATGTGCTAGCAAGCTTTCCTATGAGCCAAGCCTGCTGCAGACAGCAGGGAAATAGAGGCATTGTGTGGAAGAACCAGTTAACCTCACCCATACTGACATGAGGGGCACACTGTATCTTTCAACATTACCCTGTTTTTCTGCACCACAAATTTTGATAGATGCATATTTTATCCTATGCCTCCTCAGTAATATAATTTACTTAACTAATTCTCCAACACTGGGTATTTATATTGTGTCCTGATTATTGCTGTGATTTCAGAAAAACAACACTGTGGTGAACATCTTTGTGACTGTTGTCTGCATTGGCGGTTGCTACCATTAGAAAGGGTTCTAAAAAAGTGAAATTATTGGGTCAGAAACTGCCAATTTTCCCTTTGTTTTTAGGTAACATATTTATATATAACAAAAGAAATTATATCACATGTATGTTGGTTTAATAATACAATGTATACTGTGAAACCCCCAACCCAGTAAAGAGTATGTCAACAGTAATTTGCTAACAAGATTTCTGTCCCACTCCAACCTCCTGCCACTTACAAAGAAAACAACCAGTCACTTTCTTAAAAACAAAGGAAAACCAGTTTTGTTTCATGAGTTTCTATGTTCACACCATGTATTTTATTTGTTGTAGTCCTGCAATATAGCAGCATACCCTATGAAGCCTTCTGAGACTAGCTTTGTTCAGACAACATGATGTTTCTCGGACTGGTCATGCGGCTGACAGAGCTGGAGCTGACACGCTTTTGCTACTGTATAGTAGTTCTTGGCACGAGGAAGTCACAGTCTACCGATTTACCTTCTTACTGGTAGACCAAAGGATTTTCGCCAGGGTTTATCTTCTTCTAACAATGTTGCTCAGAACATTCTCAGCCATGGGGCCCTTCACCTAGGAAAGGAGCCAAGGAGGGAAAAACAAATTGGGGTAGAATCAAGAGCTGAGTTCATACAAGTCTAAAGAGGGCCCTCAGCAGCTGTGAGCTGGCGTGATGGAGGAGCACTGCATGGACCACCATCCTGCAAGCCAGGCCAAGCTAGTGCACACTGTTCTGGGGCTTAGCTGCCAAGGGCCATGATGGGGTGATGAGTAGGACCCTTTCCTGAGCCTGCTTCAAGGAGGCAGGAGCACAAGTGGTGAAGGGAGCCGATTCTCAGCCTCAGTGCCTGGCCATCTAAGCTTCCCAACATGAGGGGTCCATACTGCAGTGGTGCTGGGCAAACATAGGAGGTCTGGGACAGGAACTCATGGCCGGATGTACAGACTTCATCCATTTGAGTTCCCCTCCATCTTCCAGGCCACATCAAGCAGGAGGTTCTGTCTGGCACTGCTGCGCCTGTAATCACTGACCCCTTCCCTCCTCCCAACTGTTTGTTCAACTCTGAGCAGAGGTAACACTTCTGGCTCAGGGCCTTCTGTAGGCATTAGGAACTACCAACCTTAAGGCATCCTGTGGTTTTCATTGCCTTTCTTTGCCATGGTTGTCTGTCTGCAGGGACTGGCCCTAGTTTTCTGCTGCTAGTAGTGATAAGAATTTCCTTTTTAATGAATGAGCTTAAGTTTCAATCAAGCAAGTTAAAAAATGATAAAGTCAGTAGGAGGACAGTGCATTGTAACAGTCACAATCTATTAACTGAGGTTTGGAAAATACTGAGCTTGATCAGCTGTTCTCAAACTTTTGTTTCAAGACCCTCAGGACTTTTGTCTCACTCTTCAAAATTGTGGAGGACTCTCCAAGAATGTTGCTTATGTGGGTTATATCTCTCAGTACTCACCATCTTAGAAATTAAAACTGAGATTTTAATAATAATAACAGCTGGGTTCTCATCTGTATCTGCTTCCAATCAGTTGTGATATAATGTTGTGATTTTGGGTTGTGTATGAAGAAAGTCCAGCCTTACACAGATGTGTGAAAAGGAGGAAGGGGGAGTATTTTTCATGGCCTGCTCCGATCATTCAGATACCCTTTCGTATTGCAGCCAAATTCAGCAAGTGGTGTTTGCATTTGCTAGGGCTGTCATAATAAAGTACAGTACCACTGAGTGGGTGGCTGAAACAATAGACATTTATTTTCTCACAGTTCTGGAAGCTGAGAGTCCAAGTTTAAGGTGCCTACAAGTTTGGTTTCTCCTGAGGCCTCTCCGGTTTCTTACAGATGGTACCTTTTCCCGCGTCCTCACATGCTGTCTGTACCTACCCATCCCTGCTATCTGCATATCCAAATTTCCTCTCCTTAAATGGACACCATGGCCTCATTTTCCCTCATCACAGTTTTAAGGATCCCTGTCTTCAAAAAAATCCATATTCTGAGGTACTGGGGATTTAAGAGTCAGCATATGAACTTGGGAGGGACACAGCTCAGCCCACAGGAGAGAGTATCTTAAATTTTATTTTAATGGAGAATGTGAAGCTATTCCAATGAACTTTTCATAACTACAGGTGGAATTTCCCTTATCTAAAATGCTTGGGACCAAATGTGTTTCAGATTTTGGAGTTTTTCAGGTATGTGGATATTTGCATAAACTATATCAGTTGAGCACACTTAATCCAAAGATCTGAAATCCTAAATGCTCTGAAATCTGAAACAAGCATTGTATCTGCTCAGAAATTTTCAGAATTCAAAGATTTCAGATTTTTACATTAGAGATGCATAACTGGTACACATTGAATTCCTTTTTTTTTTTTAACTACTTAAACTTTGATGACTCTGACCCACTATGGTGCCAACACTGGCCAGGCTCCATGTTCCCCTAAAGAAACCCTATAGGGCAAGGCCTCAAGACTTCATAGAAGGTGGCCACCTAGTTTTCTAGTTCAGTAAATTAGCATCTTCACTGCTCTGCCCCACGTCACCCAGCATCCTGTCAACAGCTTTAAGCGGGAAGGCCTCTCCACAGTCCACAGTTCTGCCATCTCCAAACAGGACAGGACAGTACTCACCACATCCGGTGCAGAACCAGGTGCCACAGGAAATGACAGGCATTTCAGAAAATGTGATTGGACCAGGGCCACTGAAAGGGTGCTTGGGACTCTGTACACTCTAGGCCCATGGGAGCACTGGTGAGAGGCCTCAGTGAGTTTGGGCTTCCAGGAAAATGAAGTTGAGATTCATTTTTATCATTCCTTCTACTGAGTACAACTAAAAACATTGTGTATTATATACACAACAAACTGTGGGAAATGGAGAGAAGAACACAGACCAGCAAGGGACCTGTGTCCTCAAGAAATAGCAGTGGAGAGTGTCCTGGGCTTTCTTTATGCCTTGTATACCCCCAAGATGAGGCTGGGAAGTGAGCATGCCAATGGGCAGATCAGAAAAGCCCCAGCAAACACTCATTGTCTCTAGCAAAGAACTAAGAAGGGCAACCAGACACATTTAGACAGTAATTGTTCTACTCCAGCCAAATGCCACTGAAAATACTGCATCCCACCCAAGTTAGCAAAGGCCCTGTGTGAAAACTAGACGTCCACTCTCACCAGGCTATGAATCCACAAGTCCCCAGCCCCACTGCTGCAGTGTCACAGACCAGAGAGAGAGAGTGGGACTTTCATCCCCAATCGGTGGTAAATTCAGCATCGTCTCAGAGGATAGCACACAGGAGCTGTAATGGGTTATCCTCCTGCTCCAGCCAGGTATCAGTGGAGACCTAGTGGGGAGCTGGATTACCCAGCTCCTGCTCAACAACAGCAAAAAATACTCCCTGGGTTTCAATGGAGGCCAACTGGGAAGCAGAATTTCTACCCCACCACACATACACACCTAAAGTTAGTAAGCAGACTCTTCCCCTCCTTCTCTGCTGGGAAGCACTGGAGGAAGATGGCTGAAACAGAAAGGCAAGACAAGATCCACAGTCTCATGACAAGACACCTCCAATGTTTGTGTTTACTCTGCAGTTCACTTGCCATAGGAAGACCAGGAAAATCTCCTACTGAATGAAAGAGAAAATAAATAAATGCCAATATTGATATGAGAGATATTAAGAATTATCTATCAAAATTTCATAACAGTCATCCTAAAAATACTTTGAGGAATGCCTATGAACACAGTTGAATCATATACAAAAATAGAAGTCTCAGTAAATAAACAGATATAAAGAACCAAATACTTTTTTAATTTTTATTTTTTTATTAGTACATGTTTGCAGTACATAATGATTGCATTCCTTGTGGGGAGTTAGTACATGTACCTAACACTTCTTAATTCTTTTTTCATCCCCTTTCTCTCCCCTCAGACGTCCCTCTATCTCTTGATTCCCTTCCCTTTTGCAAAAGATATATCCCCCTATTTTCTATTATCTCTCTTTATTTTGCTCTTTATAGTTTGACTTTCTCAGAGAAACCATGCAATATTTAAGCTTATGTATCTGATTTATTTCACTTGACATTATGGCCTCAAAGTGCATCCATTTTCCTCCGAATAAATCAAGTTTATCCTTCTTTATGGCAGAGTAGTTCTCCATTGTGTATAATACCATATTTCCTTTTTCCATTCATCTTTTGATGGACAGATAGGGTATTTCCAAGATTTGGCTATTATGAATTGTTCTGCTATACACAGGTGTGTATGTATGTATCACTGTAATATGATGTCTTAAGGTATCTTTGGGAAGATACCTTGAAGGAAAACAGCTGGGTTGAATGGAATTTCTATTTTTAGTTTTTGAGGAATCACCATACTGATTTCCATAGTGGTAGTACTAGTTTATATTCCCACCAACAGTGTACAAGTATTCATTTTTCCCCCTGCAGTCTCTCCAGCATTTGTTATTATTTGATTTCCTGATGATGGCCATTCTTTCTGGGATAAGATGAAATCTCAGTGTTGTTTTAATTTGCATTTCTCTAATGGCCAGAATGCCGAACATTTCTTCATGTATTTATTGGCCATGTGTACTTCTTCTTTTGAGAAGTGTCTATTCATTTCAACTGCCCATTTTTTGATGAACCAAACAAATTTTAGCACTGAAAAATGCACTTGAAAATTTTTAACTCTACAGATATGCTTAATAGTAGACTAGAGAAAACAGAAGAATCCTTAAACTTCAGTATATAATGATAGAAATCACCTAAGCTAAATAACAAAGAGAAAATGGACTAGAGAAAAATCAACAGTGCATCAGGGACCCAAGGGACTATAACAAACAATTCATATCATCGGTGTCTTAGAAGAAGGACAGAGAGGAAGGTGTGGGGCTGAAAAGTTCTAAAGGAACAATGGCTAAAAATCCCCAAATATGGCAAGAAAAACCTCCCAAATTCTAGAGATTCAGGAATTCCAGCAAACCTCAAAAGGATTGACTCAAATTAATCTTCTCCAAGTAGTTAAACTTCTAAAAACTAAAAATAAATTTAAAATCTTGCGAGGAGAGAGAGGATACCTCAGCTATAAGGGAACAATTTACAGTACATGTCTCATCAGATAGCATGGTGGCCACAAAGAAAGGACACAGCATTCTTCAAATGCCAAATGACAAAAAACCAGAATCCCATAACCAGCAAAAATACCCTTCAGGAATGAAGGAAAAATTAAGACCTTCACAGATAAAGGAAAGCTAAGAAATTTATTGCCAGAAGACCTACCTAAAGAAAGCCTGAAGAAGTTCTCCAAACAAAAAAGAGGTGTTTGTTTTTGTTTCTGGGTTTTTTTGGGTTTTTTTGGTGGTGCTGAAGATCGAACCCAGGGCCTTTGCCCTAAGCGTCATCCAAGCTCTTTTATTCACTTATTTTATTTTATTTTTATTTTTTTTTCTTTGTCAGTTGTCGAAAGCATCCTTGATTTCTTTTGCAGAGTTTTAAATTTTATTTTTATATATACTACACATCTGTTCTTGCATATTGTCCCCCCTTTCTTCACTTATTTTATTTTGAGACAAGGTCTCACTAAGTTGCTAAATTGCCCAAGCTGGGCTTGAATTTCTGATTCTCCTGCCTCAGTCTCCCAGAGAGGGCTGCAACCACAGGTATGTGCTACCATGCCTGGCTAAGAAATAATTTTTTTTTTGGTACTGGGGATTGAACTCAAGACCTTGCGCTTGTGCAGCAGGTGCCGGAACCACTGAGCTAAATCCCCAGCACCTAAGAAATAATTTCTAAAAATAATAGTAATTTGGGGACATCAGGAAGGATAAAAGAAGATGGTAAGTGAAACTATGGGTAAATGCAGTAGTCTTCTTCTCATGTTGAGTTTTCTAAATTATGTTTGATAGTTGTTGCAAAAATTGTAGCATTGTTTGATGTGGAGAAAACAAACAGAAAATAAGAAATGAAATGGTAATCTTAAACCTTAACATATCAGTAAATATATTAAATAAAAACAATCCAGAGATTCCAATAATAAGAGATTAGTGGAGTAGATTAAAGCACATGACCAACTCTATGCAGTCTACAAGATGCCTCACGTATCGTGTAGGGAGGCTGAAAGTAAAAGGATAGAAAAACTATTATGCAAACACTGACCAAAATAAAGAAAGGGGTGGCTATATTAATACAAACTGCAGAGCAAAGAAAATCACCTGGATTCAAGAGGGATATTACATTATGACAGAAGAGTCAGCCGATCAGGAACACATAGCAGTCCTAAATGTGCATCAGAAAGCAACATAGTTACAGAATATGTGAAGCAAAAACTGATAGAACTGACCACAATTATGGTTGGAAACTTCAATACCCTTCTTTTAGTCTTACCCAAGTCAAGCTGACACATCACAATTAACAATCACAACTAAAAGCCAATATCCGTCAAGAATGTAAATGTGAAAGTTCTCACCAAAACATTAAGAGATAAACTTCAACAGTATATCAAAGGAATTATGCATCAAAACCAAGGGGATATATTCCAGGAATGCAAGTTGGTTCAACATTTTAAAATTAGTCAATATACACCATGTTAATAGGCTATAGAAAAAAAATCACATGATTATATCCATCAATACGGGAAAAGGAAATTCAATGATTAAACAATCAGAAAAATAGGAATAGTGCAGAACTTCCTCAAGTTAATAAAAAGCACTTGCAAAAAACCTCAGCTAACATTATCCTCAGTGGCTAAAAACTGGGTATTCCACCTAATGTAGAGAACAAGGCAAGGATACCAAATTTTACCATTTAAATTCAACACAATTCTGGAAATTGTAGCCAGTCCAATAAGACAAGACAAGACACACAGAATGCAGAGGAAGAAATAAAACTATCCCTATTTGCAGATGGCTTGATTGTCTACAAAAAAACCCCCGAAGCAATATGAAAACAAATACAAAAAAATAAAAAAAATCCCACAGAACTATTTAGTTCAAGATACAATATAAGCATATAAAAAACTATTGTATTTCTATATATTAACAATGTATATGTGGGTACCAAAATTAAAAATGAAATGCTACTGGGCCAGGGATTTAGCTTAGCAGCACTGTGCCTGCCTTGCAAGTGCAAGGTCCTTAGTTCCATCCCCATACCAAAAAACAAAACAAAACAAACAAATACAGTGCAACTTATAATACTCAGAACAATGAAATACTTGAGCATAAGTTTAACAAAATATGTATAGGGCTGGGGATTTAGCTCAGTGGTTTCACCGCCTGCTGTGCAAGTGCAAGGACCCAAGTTCAATCTCAGGTACAAAAAAAAAAAGTTCCAAACAAAATATGTATAGGATTTGTACACTAAAAACTATAGAACACTAAGCCAGGGGTGGTGGCACATAGCTGTAATTCCAGCAGTCCGGGAGGCAGAGGCAGGACAATCACAAGTTTGAGCCCTGCCTGGGCAACTTAGCTACCTAGTAAGGGCCTACCTCAAAATAAAAAAGGGCTGAGGACATAGCTCAGTGCCAAGGCCCTGGTTTCAATCCTCAATACCAAGAACTGATAAAACACTAATGAAAGAAGTCAAATAGGTAAATAAGTGAAGAGACATAGTCCTATATTCATGAATGGAAGACAACACAATAAAGATGTCAGTTCTATCACTTCCTATCAAAATACCCCCAAAATATCTGTATTTGTAGAAAGGATTATTCTAAAATGTGTATGGTAAGTCAAAAGAGTAGGAATGCTAAAATAATTTTGAAAAAATAAAGTGAATAATCAGTCTATCAGATTCTGAGATTCATTATGTAGAAATCAAGATTGTGGGTAGTGAGAGTGACAACACATAAGTCTATGCAATGAAGGAGATGACCAGAAACAGAGCCACACAAATGTGCCGAAACACAGTTCAACAGGTGGTGCTGGAGCAATGGGACCTCCATAGACAAATAATGATCTTAATAACTTCAAGCTGGATCTAAGTCTCACACCTTGAACACTAAGCGAGGACAAGAGGGCTTACATGCAAAATGTAAAACTGTAAGGCTTCTGGAAAAAGGAAAAGCAAGAGTAAAATCTTCAGATTCTAGGCTTAAGCACAGAGTGCTTAAGTTTGACAGGAAAAGCATGATCCATAAAAGCAAAACAAATATTTTAAAGATAAATTGAACTTCACAAAATTAAAATCCTGTGGTCTACCCTCACACTTTAAAAAGAGAATTCTTAGGAGGATGAAAATAAAAGCTATAGACTGGGAGAAAATATTTGCAGGCTATAAAATCTAACACAGTGCTGGCATCTGGGATATAAGAACTATCAGAATTCAACAGAAAAAAAAAAATCAAACAATTCAATTAGAAAATGAGCAAAAGACATGAAGAGGCATTTCTCCAAAGAGGATTTACATATGGCAAGTAAGCATATGAAAAGATGTTCGACATCTTTAGCCATTAAGGAAATGTAAATTAGAACCATGGTGTGAAGACCACACACACCCATCAGAATGGCTAAGACCGAAAATAATGACACCACCACATAGTTACAAGGATGTGAAGAAATTAAATTACTCACATACATTGCTGGTAGAAATGTAAAATGGTACATCCATTCTGGAAAACAGGCTAGCAGTTTTGTGTGTGTGCACAGCGCTTTTGCATAAGTGTGTGTGTGTGTGTGTGTGTGTGTTACTGAGGGCTGAACCCAGGGCCTTCATATTGAGCTATGTCCCCAGCCCTGGTAAATGATTTTTCATTTTAAGACAAAGTCTCGCTAAGGTGCCCATGCTGGACTGGAACATACCATCCTCCTTCCTGCGTTTGCCTCCCAGCTTCTGGGGTAACAGGTGTGTGCCACCATACCCTGCTCCGTGAACAAATCTTCAGACAAATTGTGGCACACCTGTCCATGGAATAGTACTCAACAATCAAAAGAAATGAAATATTCATGTACACAACAGTCTGGATGAGTCTCCAGAGAATTATACTGACTTAAAAGGAAAAAGTCCCCCAAAAGGTCACATATTACCTGATTCCATTTATATAATATTATTGAAAGAACAATATTACAAATAATAGAAAACAAGTTACAGTTGCCAAAATGAGGGGGCCCAAGAAAGCCTCATGGTGGAGGAATAGTTTTGTATCTTGATTGTGGTGATGATGACATAGCTGCACACACTCAAATGCATATAAAACTGATCAAAGCTCAGTAAGCCCTATCAATGGTCTAATGTCACATACCTGACTTTGATATTACACTGTGTTAACTTTGGGAGTGCCTGGGGGAAGTACACAGGCCTCCCTGTACATTTCTTTGCAATTTCCTCTGAATTGATAACCATTTAAAATTAATGGTGAAAAATAAATGAATGAATGGGAAGATGATGGATGAATGGATGGATGGGTGGCTGGGCGTATAGATCAATCAATTGATAGATTGACCTAGATAGGTAGATAGATAGATAGATAGATAGATAGATAGATAAAAGGAGCCTTAGAGAGAGGCATAGCATCCAGTTGGCTTCTGCTACTGTTTTCGAGATCCTTTAAGAACAAAGGTACTTAATGCATATGATATTCCAATTGCCCCTTGCAAAAGTCCTGACAGATAGATATTCTCTCCATGGTCCAGATGGGGAAATAGAGGCTTAGGAAAGATTATGTCACCTGCCCAACGAAAGCCCTGCATCTCTCCACAGCACACACCTGTGACCATTCCACCACATCCCTCTGCCTCACAGGCTACAGCAGCCACAGACTGGAAGGCCCCATCATGACCCTTGCCAGGGAGAGGACTTGTTCCCCTGAGATGAGTCTGGGTCCTGTGTGGCTGGGTCAGCCCTGCGGGGAGGCCCTGCTGCTCGTCCACCTGCATCCCCACGCAGGCAGCACCCGAGTGATACTCCTACTCCTTCTTGACCTGAGTCCCCACAGGGTTACCTAGCCATGAGCAATGCCACCTGGCCCCTTGGCAGAGTTCACCTTTGTTAGCCAGCCCCCACAGCCCCATTTTGCAAACCCTCCTGCTCTCATTTAACCAGAAGACACGGAGGATGTCTGCAGAGGGACAGTGTCTTCTTGGGAGAAGAGGGCAGCCTGAGGAGAGACCCATGGTGTGCACGGTGGGGGCCACTAATGGAGGGTCAGCTGAGCAGGAATGCAGAGTATTTGAAAGCAGCTATCTGCTGGGGACACTTGGAGTTGGTCTAGAGAAAGTTCCTGGAATCTCTTTTGCATTTGAATAGGGCTTATGGCGTAGAACTTGGAGGAAGAAGGTAGCCTCACATTACTATATCCATGGTAGATGGCTGTAAATCCGGGTGTCTGTTTCAGCCCTTGCTGGTACTGGGGGTCCCAGGTACCTCTCACACTGCCTATGCCCTGGGACCACAGACCAGTCCCCACAAGAAAGGCCGGCGATCTCATCTGATCCTAGTTCCTTCTAACATCAGGGCTGCACATGGAGCCTGAGAGATGGGGTAGCTAGGTGGCTTGCTGTGACTTTTACCAAGAGCTCAGACAGAGGGCAGCAGCTGACAGCTGGAGGGCAGCAGTATGTTCAGTAATTGTTAATATCTTGGGGGCCAGGCTCGGGCCTGGATTCAGAATACTAGTTCTGCAACTTGAGTAGCCTCTCCGAGCCTCTCTGAGCCTCTGAGCCTCTCTGAGCCTCAGTTCCCTGATCTGTAAAATGGGAGCAACAGAGGTATCTTTCAACAGAGAAAATCCATGTGAGGTGCTTAGTGGAGTAGCTAGAATATAGTAGATACTCAGTAAATACTTACTGAATTCATAGACATGGTAGGTGCCTATTCTATAGTAGATAAATGAGGCAGCCCTCTCTCTGGGGTCAAAATACTGCTCAGCCATGCAAAGCCAGCACACATGGAAGCTCTGGGAGTCTTCCCCGACCCATTGTTGGGATTAGCCATGCCTTCCTCTAAATCCCCGAAGCCCTTTCTCTGGGCGTTGTTAACACCTTGCTCCACACAGCTAGTGTTGTGGTTATGTGTGAACCTCGGAGTCCCTGCCCTGTGCACCTCCTTTCCCACCACATCAGGAACCAGAGCTTGTGCTCATTTCTCACCATGAGTCTCAACTTCCCTTTCTGAAAAATGTTCTCCAAACTAGAGCTGAGTCACCTCACCTGCATCCCAGTGGGCATTGTTAGCCATTTTCAGAAATGAGAAGACTGAGACCCAGAGAGAAGCAACTTCACAGCCAGGACGCAACTTGGAGATTATGGCTGTGCAAACCCACGGGCTTCCTACTCTCTTGCTCCTACTGCTTGGAGAAAGATGAGTAACCCCAGACCTGAGTCAGGGAAGGCACAGGCAGGCAGACCAGCTATGGGCCTCTCTCCCCGATAGCCTCACTAAAGTTTGGCTTCTCACCCAAGTGCTTTGGGACTAGCCAGATTGTTTCCAAACACATTGCATAATTGCTCATATACTTATTTAATGCTGTCTCTTGAATATTAAACAACCAATAATATGAAACAGAAACACAAGCATCTAAGCAGCAGCTTCGGGGAGGCGTGGGTGGAGAAGGAGGATGAGGAGAGCTAACTCCCAGCCACAGGGAAGAGCTGGGCTACAGCTCTATATCTGAGGCATCAGGTGTGAGTGAGGAGAGCCCAGGAGGGCACAGAAGAGGTCACTGGCCCTGTTGGTGACCTTCCAGACTTGGAAGTACATCTATCCAAGGTGAACCCACCTTAGGCTCTGTAATGGTCAGCTTTTCATCTTTGGAACAAAATATCAGATATATACAACTTAAAGAAGAGGTTTATTCGGCTCATAGGTTTAGTCCATGGTCAGCTGGCTCCAAGGCAAGAACTTCGTGGCTGAAGGAAGTGGTAAAGCAAAGCTGCTCACATCATGGCACTAGAGAAGCAGAGGATAGGGCAAGAGCACCAGGGAGAGATCGATCTGCCCTAGAAAGGGATGTCCCCAGGACCCACATCTGCCAGCAGGCCCTTCCTCCTTACAGCATATTCAGCTGTCAGCACCAGCAGGTCAATCCAGGGATGAATGCAGTATCCCCGTGACCCAATCACCTCTTCAGGAGTCACTCAACCCAGTCAAGTTGACAACTAAGATTAACAGGCACAGGGTCCCAAGTGACCTTAAATTTCTCCCTGGGCAGCTGTGGCAGGCCTTTTCTGACAGCCAGCAGGAATCACAGCCATGTGAAGCTCATTAAGGGGGATAGAGTCTAGGAGTCACTGAGCACTTTCTGGGAGCCAGACATGTCAATGAGGCCCTTATCCTCCCCACCAACCTCAGATATTTATGGTTGTATTATTCATATTTCATAGAAGGAGAAACCATAGAGGGGTTCAGGCAAATGCCCAGGATCACTCAGCTGGAAATAGCAAAGTAGAGATTTGAACCCAGTCTGCCTGACTCAGAACAGATGGCTCTCAGTTTGGGTTGGCTGAATGAATTCATAATAACAACAGTAAAAATAATACAAAGAAAACCCATAGCAGTCCCTTAATTTATTGCCTGATCCATGCCAAGCCCTGTCCCTTTAAAACTTACCCTTTAATCCTCCCAACAACCTTGTGAGGTGGGCGTGAACATCATTCCCATTTTGAAACAGGAGAAATGAAGTGCAGTGTCAGGTCGCTTGCCCTAGCTGGGACTGGAATGGAGGCCGTCTGGCTCTGGAGTACAGGATTCATCAATATGTAGGGACGTGGAGGAAGTGACATCAGTTGGGGACCAGCAGCCTGGCTGGGCTCTGCCTGATATCCATGTCTGGCCCAAGGCCATGTCCCTCTCATGAGCACTAAGCAGCAGCCCTTCTGGGCCAGGCGCACTGAGCCTTGAGGACCCGTCCTGTGGGAAGGACCCTCCCTTCAGAAGCCGTAGGAAACCACGAAGGGCTGAATTGTCCTCCTGGTTCTTGCTCCTCAGCAGCTGAAGCAGAAGGGTTTCTCATAACAAACCCTCCTGTGGCTGCTGAGAGAATCCAACACCAGGCACCCTGAGCAGAGCTATCAGCACTCCATGAGGGAGTTGAGAAACCCAGACTTGGCCAAGGGCTGTGTCCAGAGAGAAGGAATTGAAGGACTGGATGAGTCAGAAAATGTTTATGGAAAAAGTTTTACTCCGGGTCTACACCAGAACAGCACCTAAAATGTCTGCTCTATAAACCTGTGGTTAAAAAGTATAGGTGCCTTCCTTATAAATTGGTTCAATTGGTAGAATTTCCAGGTCGGAGCAGCACATTAGGCAGCAAAGTCAACACCAGCTTATAGAGGAGCCCTTGCTCCTTCGAGTGCAGACAGGACTGTCCGTCAGCAGTTGAGGAAGGTGGGCTGTCTTCTATAAAATGGCACAGTGTTTGCTTGTAGCTTATACATGCCCTCTGCATACTTCAAATCCTCTCTAGATTACTAGTACTACTGAATATAAAGTAATTCTACATAAATGTTGTTATACTGCATTGTTTACAGAACAAGAAAAATCCTGTCCATTATAGATGCAGCAGTTGAGTGTATTTTTGACCCTTGAGTTGTGGACTTTAAAAACAACACCTGTAGGTCTGGAGTGCTGAATACAGAACCTATCTCATGGTGGCACTCGGGTCACAGAGGTGTGGAAGAGGTAAAAACTTACACGAATGAGGGATTTTAAAGTGCTTGAGGATTCTTAAATAGCTTATCCTCTCATGGAATTTGAATACATCCCTGCAATCCTGTTTTCCTGTGTGAGAACCAAGGAAAACGTTAGCCTTGTCCCTGGCCAGACTTCCTTGAGTCTGAAATAAAGCGGATGGAGCAAGAAGGTGGAGCCAGGACTCGTGTGTCTGGGGTTTAGGGTAGTCTTGGGCCACTGGTTTGGGCCTGGGGAGTCATAGTCACAGTGCCAGTCTCATCTCTGCAAGGTGGGACCCATCCATGGGCTCCTGAGGAAGTTGCTTAATTGATCCTCAGTCTCAGCTGTATTTTGGTTTTTTTTGTACCAGGGATCAAACTCAGGATCTTGCTCTTGGGAGGCAGGCACTAGAACCACTGAGCTAAATCCCCAGCCCTGTATTTTCTTTAAAATGGGAATTGAGCACTCCTGTCTGAGGACATTGGAAGGATTAAGTAGGAGAGAAAATGTGCTGTGTCCAGCATGGGGCCTGGAATATCAACCATAGCTCTGGCTTTTACTCTCCCAGGGTCCCTCCAGCCAGCTCCTCAGCACTCACCTTTGGAGCTGAAAGGAGACCCACTTCTGGTCTCCACCCACACTGAGCCTCCCCACAGGAAGGGAGGAAGTGCACAGAGACCCAGAGCCCAGAGACTCCACTTCTAGCCAACTCCCCATACCTCTCGCTTCCCACTTGTCTGAGGGATCTGGGAAAGCAAAACAAGTTCCCATCTCAATTACTAGAGATTACCACTATTGCCTGAACAGAGAGCCAGCAACCCACATTCCCACTCTGATGCTGCTCCAGGGCCCATGAAGCTCCATGGCCTGGGCAGGGTACACCAGGGTAGGCGTGAGCATTTCTGGCATATGTGCTGGCATAGTGTCCTGATGCTGCCAGACTCGGTCTGTCTCCGTGATCCTAAATGAATCTTACTGCTTTTTGCCTCAGTTTCTCCATGGTGAAGTAGGAGGTGGTTACTACCTCACAAATGAGAGATATCTATAAAGGACCTTGAGCCAGGCTCAGCAAGAAGTAGTCAGTCTCCCCCACCACCCCACCTCAGTTCTGGCCAGGTCTTTGAGGCACTGGTAACAGCTTCCTGGAACCAGCATCTGACTGGGCAGAGGAAACCACCCACTATGACATTTCTGTGGGGCTGCTGTACCCAGCACTCATGTGTGACTGGTTCACCTGCTAGATCCGACACCAGCTGCCCCAGCTCCAGGCCCCCAACCCCATCAGCATGATGAAAGCAAGATCTTCATAACGGCCCACCTCTCCCAGGTGCCAGCACAGGCAATTTTGAAGGCAGTGGTCAGTGCTGAGTCAGTCCCTGACAGAAGTCCTGACAGCAAGAGTCCTGGCTGGGAGGCAGTAAGGAGGTGGGACACTCATGTTCCCAAAGAGGAGCTACAGGAGGAGACACTTAATTGTCACACCTGGCCACTGACAGTGGGCAGCACTCAGATCTGCTTCCCTCTGATGTTCTTATTGTGGGTTGATGTCCAACCTCCAGCCCAGAATGCACTGTTGGTGCCTTTTGCTCTCTCTGGGAGATTTTGCACCGGGGTCAGGCTGAAGCAAGAAAACTCATGCCAATTGGAATGGGCATGTGGTATAGTAGAGAAAGTGCAAAGTATAAGTTTAAATCTAGCTCTGCAATGTCACCTGAAAGGAATGATCCCCTCTGTGGTCTTCAGGTGCTCATCTGCAAAGGGATCCCGGGTGGCATCACAGGCTGTGGCGAAGACTAAAGGCGGCCCAGGGTCACAGGCCGCCCTGGCCCAGTGGCCAATGCCCACCAGCTGACTATGTGGCAGTGCCCCCTGCTGGGCCCCTGGCATCATGCAGGCAGCCTGGGCCAGGTATCTGGCCCTGCTCCAGGACCACAGTCCTGTGGGTCTAACTGCACATCTTTCTGTCCTCCTTGTACATCTTCCATGGGGCACTGGCAGTGGTAATGGGAAGTGCTCTGTGCTTGGACTTGGAGAGACCAGATGGTGACAGCCACTCACTGAGGGGCTCCTCTGAGGACAGGCCACAGTGTCCCCTGCATCAGAGGCTGCCATGATGTTACCTGTACAGAAGCACCTGCTAAGGAGATGCTCAGCTCTCTCCTCAGCGGCATCCTGTTCAGCTTTGGCTGCCTGGGGCTGAAGGCTGCCCTCTTGTGCATCTGTAGGCAGACGGGAAAGCAGTCTGGCTTCCCTCTATTGTCAGGAATGAGAAAACTGTAAGATCTTGTTAAAAAGGACCAAAGAACTGCTCAACAGCCCCATCCAGTGCTGGATCCTCTTCCCGGATCTCTGACTGGTCATATCTTAATCTCCTCTGTCTAACTACAGGAGGAGAGGTGGCACTTGTCCACACACTTCCTGCTTAGGCATTTTGTTTATGAATAACCCCAATGTTCCTAAATCAGGGTCCAGATTCTGACCCTAAGACACACTAACTGTGTGAGGGCTCTAGTCCTAGGGAACAGAGTGGACATTCCTGTTCAGGTTTCATTTCTCCTCCTGCAAACATGGCCATGTCACCTGCACCTTGTGGACGTTCACCCCGCTCCTTGCTCCCACAGCTCTTCTGATGAGACTCTGTAGCAGTGCTTCCGATGGTGCTGTATTTGGTCATGTAATCACATCCCTTCCCCTGGTCTCTAAACTGTTCAGGAGGTATAGGGCTATGGCAAGAGCTGGGCTTTAGCCTTTGGATCCACGCCTCACTCTCTCATGGCTGTGTGACCCACAGGAAGTGGTCTAACGTCTCTGAGCTCAGGTGAATGCCAGTGTTACCATGGGCCTTTGTTCTCCCTGAGCACAGTCTCAGTTTCACCTCTGTAGCCCTCGCCTGTGACATACAGCAGATGCACAGTACTTGTTGAGGAAAGGAATGCAGGGAAGCTGCTGGTTGGGTGGGTTACACTGTGAGATGGTGAGGCAGAGTCAGTTAACAGAAGCGTTACCGGAAGTTTGGGACCGGAACTCGTAGAGTGTTGCAGACTTGAGAGCAGAGAACAATAGTGAAAATACAGCCCATGAGAGAACATTGAAGCTGAACTCTGAGTGTGGGGACAGAGGTGTGAACATGACTCCAGCGCTTTAGAGCCACGTGTGGCACCCAGTGACCACTTCTCAGTAATCATTCTCACTCTAGGACTAGCTCCGCTCCATGGAAAAGTTCATGTAGTCTCTGACTTCAAAGAAAAGGCGGAGATAGGCTAACTAATCATACGCTTGCTGCGTTGATGGATGTTCTATTCCTTGTCAAGGAGGCCTTGTTGTGATTAGCAAAATATCAGTTCACATATGTGTGAAAAAAAGCCAGAGGCAAGCTCCTTACACCTGGACTATTTAAGATAAAACACTTGCAAAGGAGGAGAGCAGGCAGCTGGGGAACTCGCTCATGTGGAAAGTGCTTCTTCCCCAGGGATGTTGGAGATAGGACAGCTTGCTCCATAGGAAACAATGAGTGTTTTCTTCCTGTTGTCAATAAATGAAGGAAAAATGATCAGGCACATTATAATGAAATAGCAGCGGTGTCATGGGGCCAAGCAGCGGGTGGGTAGGAGGCTCTGTTACCTTTCTTCCTGTTAGTCCAGAGAGGCTTCCCAGTGGAGGGGAGAGGCTGGCTGTCCAGCCCAGGCCCTCCCCAACCCTCTCCTGGCCTGACCTCTCCTCTAGCCAGCCATTCACACCCATGTGACCTGTTGGTGGGAAGCCTTTTCAGGCTGGGCCGCTGTTTCCCTGCCTTCCTAGGCTGCTCTCCACGAGCTAGCTGTACAGAGAGTGCTCAGAACAAAAGCACTTCCAGGTAAGCTGGACTATAGCCAGGGAGCTGCTGATAGGATCAGGGCCTCATGCTCGGATGGAGGTGGCCCAGGAGGAAGCCCAGAGCCCAGAGGCTTGTCTGTGCTGTGCTGCCCCAACGCTCTGGAGGCAATCCCACGCCCTTGGTGACCAGCCAGCCTCCCCACCCCAGCCTGGCCCCTCTTTGTTGGTCCCAAGGTCAGAAAGGAAGGCTGGCAGCAAGACGCAGATGTCATGGTTGCCTCCTGCAGTGTCCCCACTCCCACGGGTGGCTGCCTTGCAGGGTGTGGTAGTGACACAGGGCTCTGCAGGAGTTGTTGCTGGACCTGAGAGGTCAGAGTGGAGGTTCGTGACCTGGAACCCAGAGAGGACAACAGAGGATTTGCTACCACCTCTGGCCCAGGTATGAGAGGCTGGGTTCATGGGCTGGCCACTCCTCTCTGAGCCTGGGTCTCTACTGAAAGCACATGGCTAAGATGGACACTCCCAGTGTCAGGGACAGACCTGGGCCTCATGGGGGGAGGCTGGCCCTATGAACCCTGTGGACACTGACTTGGAGCCCTTGAAGGACAGTCTCTGGTTTTCCCAGCTCTGTAACAGCTGTCCCTCCAGAGGGCTCCAAGAAAGTGGGCAGTGGAACAAGTGGCCAGGTTCACATTCTGCTGCCTCTATGGACATTTACTTCAGTCTCTCTGTGCCTTGTTTCCCGGCTGTAAATTGAGGTGGTGGTGACAGTGCAGATGTTGTAAGGTCCTTGTGAAACCCAGATGAGCTAACAGGTGTGGCCCCTTAGCACTGTTGGTGCTGGTGGGTGTCCACTCTGAGCATCTGTTCTTCCCTGCATAGGGGACCAGTGCACAGAGACAGCAAGTTCTCCTGGAGGCTGCTTGCCAGTCCCTAGTGCAGCTACAGAAGATCTGGCCTTGGGAATGGGCATAGACTCTGCATTTGAATCGATTCTGCACACTTTGTAGTGGGGGAAGCTTTAGGCAAGTTCTTATCTTCCCACCCCATTTCTTTGCAAGTGAAATGGAGATAATAATGGGGCCTATCTCATAGGGTGCTTGGAAGGAGGAAGTTATGCTGCACACATCATGGGCTTGTCCTGTACCTTGCATTTCAATTGGAGCGACTATCAACACCAGAGCATGGGCACCTCCAGCCTTGTCACCATCTGCACTACTTGCTCTTCTTACTACTAGGAAAGGAGACTGGGAGTGGGGAGAGCATTGCCAGTGGCTACCCCATGAATCTGAGGGCAAGCAGGACCCTGCCTGGCCAAGGCATTCTTCCCCCGTCCTTGCCCCTCACTGGCCCTCACCAGTCTACACACCTACTACAGACAGCTGTGTATCCTGCCAGCTTCTTGGTGTTATCCCCAAAAGGGCCACCTGGGACATCTGGAACTTGTCATTCACTGGCCTCATTGGTTCTGGGAAGTTGACATCCCTAAGAGGCTGGGCCAGTGGAGAGCTCAGTTGGGGACTACCTTGTCTCCACAGCACACCTCTAAAACCCTCCACTGGCCCACTGTGCCCAAGGACCTTGGTCAGGAACAGTCCCCAAAGAGGCAGGGTGCAATTCCTGGAGATGGATATCTGGGCACTGAAGGATATTTGCACCCTAAGGGGGTCTTTGGGAAGGGAAGAATGGAGACCTCCATTTATTTATTTATTTTTGTATATCCTTTTATTGGTACATTTTAGGTGTACAACATAATGATATTCA
>NW_004624731.1:5009153-5107476 GCF_000247695.1 Heterocephalus glaber
CTTTGCTGTTATCTGAGAAATTATTTCTGATTTCATTTTTTCCAGATCCTCTTTCATTGCTAGTTCAGGGAGTCCAGGTGGTTGAGTATCAGAGTATTCCATCTCATTTCCCTTTGGAGTTGCTGTAGGTGATCTGGAAGTCTGGTTCTGTGGCTTGTTTACCTGTCTTCTCATTTTGATGTGTGTGTGTGTAGGGGGGGAGAACTCCATTTATACCAAAGCTTTCCTAGGCAAAGAGCAGGCCTGGGACAATTTCTGGGGTCTACTGTTAATAGGTAGGATCCACCTTGCAGGCCTGATTTTGCCTCTTCCACCCTCTGACTTTGCCCTGGCAGAGACAGTGACAAGAGGAGGCAGGGGAGGGAGAGAAAGAAGGGCCAGGGTCTGCTTTAAGGTGAAAGAACACCTATGCACCTGTGTTAATAATGCAAATATGACATGAGCAATAATCATAATTACCTCCATATGTACTCTGCGGAGACCTTCAAACACACTATCTCAGTTCATCTTCACCTCAGCTGATCAGGCAGAAAATACTGTTACACCCATTTTATGGGTGGGTAAACCAGAAAAGTCTTATTTTTCTGCTGTGTGGTATTGTAGTTACATTTCTTGTTGCTGAGACAAAATACTTGACAACCAAAATTAAAGGAGGAAAGGTTTATTTATCTCACAGTTTGTAGGGGTTTCAGTTTATAGTCAGCTGGCTCCAAAGGTTGCACGGCAGAAGGGCATCACAGAGGAGAAACGGTTCATGGTGTGGCAGGCAAAAGGCAGCAGCCGCCACAATAGCAATAAGCAGCAAACCTACTTTCTTTCTGTCCCTTTATATTCCACCTAGGCTACAAGCCTATTGATTGGTGCCACCCACAGCCAGGGTGGGACTTCCATTATCCATACCCTTAATCCCAGCATCACACTTTTAATCCACATATACACACCCTAGATCTTGCCAGCTCTGAAAAGTCCCACCTATGAGTGCATGAGGCTTCGGGGGTACATCTAGATACAAGCCATGATGTGTGGTGACTGTAGGCACTAATCCAAGGGTTCACAGAAATGGCAGAGTCTGACTGGACCAGGATGCACTGCACACTGGGGCATGTTGGAGAGTCATGCAGTGCTATTTTATTGAGATGCAATGTGCATATGTTAAAGAGCATTAATCTCCCATTGCCATTTGATGATTTTCCATGTGTTCAAACCTGTGTAACCACCACCCAGACAAAATATTTTTTGTAGCCCAAACCATTCTATTCCCTCATTCGAATTTAATTTTTTAAAAAAGAAATTATATAGAGAAAAGAAAAAGAAAAGAAATTATAAAACTATCATAGCCAAGAGGACCTTACAGAGAAAGGATGACTAAATGTAGTGTAGTGTCCTGGCTGGGATCCTGGAGCAGTAAATGACATTTGGGATAAGTAAAGGAAATTTGAATGAAGTATGGGTTTTTGTTAATATTAACATACCAGTATTGATTCATTAGTTGTGAGAAATGTACTGTACTATTATAAGATATAAATAACAGGGGAACTGGGGAAGAGTGGACAGGAACTCTCTATACTTTCTTCACATTGTTTTGGTAAATCTAAAATTGTTCTAAAACAAAAAGTTTACTTACAAATTAAAAAATCAGGCATGATGGTGCATGCCTGTAATCCCAACACTCAGGGAGGCTGAGACAGGGGGATCACAAGTTTGAGTCCAGCCTGGGCAACTTAGTAACTTAGTGAGATGTTGTCTCAAAATAAAAGATGAGAAGATCTGAGAATGTAGCTCAGTGTGAAGGCCCTGAGTTCAGTCCCCAGAACCACTAAAGGAAAAAAATCCCTGCAAGTACTCAAGCAAAAGATGTCAGAAGCTGGTTCTACCCTTGGGCCACCACTCTTTGTCCTCCTATAATCTAATGTGCTTGCTTTACAGATAGGGAAACTGAGCCCCAGAAGGGGGGAGCCCACCTCAGGCCCCTGTGGTTGGTTAGCAGCAGAGCAGGGCCAACAGGTGGTCCACATTCTAGCTGTGTGGGACCAGGGCGAGGGAGTGGGGCCTGCAGGGTCTCCCTGAGTCACAGGCTCGCCCTGCAGGAAGCTGCCAGGCCACAGGACTGTCCAGACTGCCAGTGGGAACTGGTTCTCCACAGAACTGGGCCCCAGAGGAAATGTTCAGGGCAGTTTCTGCTCTGGGAGGGAGACAGTGGCTTCCACCCCAGGCTGGTCCCATGCAGCTGTGGCTTGGGGGGAAGCTTGCGAGTGTCTGCATGTCCCACACCCAGAGCAAGGAGATGCAGGGTCCTGGGTGAGTGAATAAATGATGGAGAGAAGAATTGAATGGCATTGTGGGTAGCTGAGGGAACAGTAAGGGAAGGTACACTGAAGCAGGCGACCAGGTTGAACCCTGGTTCTGCCACCTCCAGCCACGAGACCTCGCACAAGTTCCTAACCCTGTCTGTGCCTCAATTTCCTCATCTTAAAATAGGAATAAGAGCATTGCCTGTGCCTTGTTGAAAAGATTTAAAAAATTGATTGATTTATACGGGAAGGAAGTGATAATCACAGTAGGAAAGAAACATCAGGAGGACGATGAAATAAGTCTTCCATCGAGAGACAGAAACTTGGACAAAGCCCTGAGAATGGTCCTGCATCCAGAAAAGGGGCAGGAACAGCCTGGGATCATGCTGAAAGTACAGATTTGGGAGCCAAACTGCTGGGCATCCAAATGCTGCCACTTACTAGTCATGTGAACTTGGGCAAGTGAGTTAGCCTCTTTGGGCCTCAGTGTCCTCATCTGTGAGATGGATACAGTAGCAAGTGTCCTTGCCTCCCAGGGTTATGAGAATGACATGCTTGGTTAATGTGGGCGCAGTGCTGAGGGCTGCACTGGCGTGTCTGGAGCAACCTCTGGCACAGCATGCTTATTAGTGAACGATAGGGCAGAGGTTTTATGCCAGAAACACAGCCAGCTCTTGGAAGAGAGAGGATGTCTGGGTGCATAACTCAGCTGGTCAGAAACCACTTACTGAAGCGGGACAGTGAGGGGCAACTTACTGGTGACCAGATGCCAGTTTCTATGGCTCCCCCTCCTTCAGCCAACTCCAGGGGGCAGGGGGGCAGATTTTACAGTATTTTAAGAGAAGCCAGAAATCTAGATTCCTCTAATTTCTAAATATTGGCATTTAATTCCACTTTATTTTAAGCTCTGAGCAAAACAAACAAATTTATTTTAAGCTGGCTGCTCTCACAAGTGGCTCATTTGGAACTTCTGTGCCAAGGGTTATCAACCCTGCAGTTTCACTTTCTTTATTTTTTCCTGAATTTTAAAGAGGAAACTGAGCCCCAGCGAGAAATGCCTGGACCCCTTTCAGTGTGAACACTTAGTGGAGCCAGTAGGAGAAGCCTCCTGGTTCACTGCCCTGTCCCATGCCACCTGGGGGATCCTCCAAAATCGGGCAGAATTTCCACCTTGGCCCAGGTTTCTCCTGATTGCACATCTGAAATGCATCATGGATTCACCAGACACCATGAGCACCATGCATTAGGGGTCCTGCTACATGTAAAGCTGGGGCATCCACTACTTCCCACATCAGAAGAAAGATGATGGAGAAACCATCTCCCCAGCCCTGACTCCTCCAAGGGGTCTTGAACCCCACATATCCTATGAGCAAGGATGGCTGCAGTGGCTTCCAGGGAACAGCTGGTAGAAAGTTCTATGGCAAAAGATGTCACTGGAGGTTGAGGAAAGAAGGGCAGCATGTGCAGATGCTTCCCAGTTGCTATTTACTGGGAAGAGTGCTAATTTATATGCTTGTCATACTCTGCACATGACTGACCTTTTGTCTGTTGAAAAACTGCTCTTTGGTTCCCACTTAACTTGTCTGCATCTCCATTTCCCCTCTATAAAATGGATATCAAAACTGCACTCACCTCTAACAGCTGTGGTGAGGGGAAGATGAGACAGCATTGCAGAGTTAAATAATATACCCCAGCCATGTCAGCTGCTGCCAACCTGCCTGTCCACACATGTGCTTGAGATGCTCTCACCCTGGCCTGTCTTTACCCATTTTGTCTGAAGAACTGATGCATCCACCGGTCATGGAGCACCCTTTGGATGCCAGGTCCTGTTCCAGATCTCTCCCCTCCCTCAGCCCTCAGCAACTCTGGGGAGCTGGAATCCTTATCATCTCTGCAGATGAAAGACCAGAGGCTCTGGAAGTGAACATGATGAGTCTAAGCTCACCTGAGCTTCGAATATGACCTTGAGCAAACCCCAACATCTTTCCAAGCCTCCAGCTTCCTCCTCTGTAAAAGGTTCAGGACACCACCCAGGCTGCCGTGTGGCTCTGTGAGGTAATGGCTTGGAAAGTGGCTGTTGGCTGTGTGTCCCAGCCAAATGCCAGTTTCCGAGTAAGTCCTTTGGAGACCTGCTCCTGTTTGGGCTCAGTGCATTTGGCTTTGAGAGCCACAGAGAAAAGTTACTTCAAGGATCTTTTCCTTGGATGATCTCCAAAGTGCATCTCCTCCTCCTGCTAGCAAGTGCAAGGCCGGCTTCAGCAGGGCTGCACACAAGACAATCCACTCCCAGTGGAGTGACCAGAAGGTAGAAGGAAGATGGACAGGATGGTCACAGAGGAGAAGGATCTGTAGAAGGCCTCGGGCTGGAGGGTCACAATTATGTGGGTTCAAATCCCAGGTCTTCTGCTCACAGGCTGTGTGACCTTTAACCAGTGGTCAGTTTCTCTGAGCCTCACCCCCAGGGTTGTTGAGGGCTAAGCAGTTGAAAAGCAGCAAAGCCTGGGGGTCCACAGACATCCACAGGAACAGTACTGTGTACCAGGGTGGGCCTTGGCCCAGCAGAGGGCCAGGGGCAGGGTAGAAACCAAACAAGGAGCCCAAGAAAAAAGATTGGGTGCTGAATCCAAGAAGAAAGGTGAAGACTTGCTCAGCAGCAAGGTACACAGGACTCTGAGCCCTGGAGGGAGGCCTGGCTTGCAGGATGCAAGGTGCAGCACAGCTCTGACACTCTGAACAGAATTGTCCCTCTCCATACTTGGTACTACTGCCTCCCTGGCCTTTTAATCCCCAATACTGCTTCCCCACCTGTGTGAAGTGGGAGAGAACACAGGCTCTGGCGCTCACAGCCTTGGCTTCCAATGTAAACTCTGCAGGTCTGGCTGAATAGTCCTGAGCAGGCGACCTCTGCCCTCTGATCCTCAGGCTCCTCCTCTGCCATGGGCTGGGATAACCTCCCCAGAGGGCTGCCATGGGGTGAGGACTGCGGGTGCACCCAGCGTGGTGGACACACATCAGGTGTTCCAAGAGGGCCACATTGGTTCTCCAAGACACTCAGACTGATTTCCTAAGTGGTCACAATCGATTTGTCTTTATATCTCAGATGACACAATACAGGTGCCTAGGGTAGAGGAAATGGCCTATGCAGCATAACAAATACCACAATTGGCTATACTCACATCTGTGAAAGGGCTCAGGTTGGAAATCTAGGCAGCTACAGCTTTTTGTTCTGGCCCTGGGTCTTATGCCCAAGGGCAGCCTACAGACTCCACAGCCCACCAACTGATGGTGTTTATGGTGCTTTTCTGATATCCCAGGTCACAGCCACAATGCTGAAGGGTGGGACTGGCTCTGCCTTCCTGCAAGGATTTGTGTGGGGCAGATGCAGGGCATGGCAGGAAACCTACCTCAGGGGCTCCTGGGGGGCCTGCAGACCCATACAAGGACACTCTACTCATCTTAGTCATGTCTGTGGCTAAGAATACCTGTGATGGTAATTTATAAAGAAAAGAGGTCTATTTTGGCTCACAGTCTGAAGGCTGGAAGTCTAAGATTGGGCAGCCACATCTGGCCAGGGCTTCATGCTGTGTCTACTCATGGCAGACAGAGGGCAAGTGGGCACAGGGAGAAGAGGCAGAAACCGAGTTATACAGCCTGCTTCTATGAGAAGGAGTCTGGTCCTGTGAAAGCAAGAACTTGCTCTCAGGAGAAAGGCGCCATTCCATTCAGGAGTGCTCCACTCCCAGAACCCAGTGCCTGCCATTAGGTCCCCCTCCTGACAAGCTGCACTGAGGAATTAAGCCACAAGATGGGTTTTAGGGGGGCAACCAAAATCAAGCCATGGCCCTATCCATTTGGGATTTGTGTGCCCTTGAACCCTGAAGTAGGTGAGGCTCTCAGAACCTTCTCAGGGTCTGGCTGATGTCCACTTGCCTTGCATGCAGGGCAGACCCTGTTCTGGGAATGTCCCCTTCAGAACTGGAAAGAGATTTCCCTGTTCCTGGTGGGAAAGTCCTGCTTTCAGGCCTGGCACCATGGGAATCTCCTCAGTCATCTTCAAGGGCCAGTTGCCACCCCAGACCTGGCATGTGTGGCCCACAGAGGCCACATATGCTCTGAAACTTGGTCAGTATGAAACAAAATGTGAAGGCAAGGTCTCTAAGCACCCCTCTTCTGCAGCACCCTCTCTTCCCCTGCATTTATGTAAGGCTCCTCCCCACTTCCTTCACAGGGCAGCTGGGGTTCTCCAACTTCTTTCACTTGGTGAGACCAGGAGTCTGATCTGAAAAGGAGCCCCCACCCTGCCCTCGATGCCTGCTCCAGAGCTGGCTCCAATGCCTGGGCCTCTCCCTCGGGGCCCTGAGCTAATTACAGGCTCCCCTAAATCACTGTGAGGAAGAGCTAATTAAATCAGGACGGCCATGGATGTTCTGGCTAAGGAAAGGCACTTCTCTTCAATCCAGGGAACCTGAAGCCCAGGACTGGAGTCTGATTTGAATTTGAAAGTAGTTGTATCTCTTAAGGCCAAATTCGGGAAGAGTAGAAAGACTGGACATTTTCCCAGCTGCTCCTTCACACATCAGGATGACCATGTGAGACCAGGCTCAGGGCATGCAAAATGGGCCCCAGCCAAGTCTGTGCAGCCCGGGAACTCATTTGAGGATGTGAGGCTGATCACAGAGTGAACAGAACATTGGGCAGTCACTGTTAGCGCTTGTGCGGTGTCACACAACCCCTGCTTCGAGGGCCACCTGTGCCCTCTCCTCCAGGCACACAGAAGCTGGGGTCTGGTGATGTGGAGCAGAGCTAGGACAGTCTTTGACGTGTGCCTACACCATGCCTGGCACAGAGCTGCACAGAGCAGACACCCAAACAGCGTGTGGTTCTGTCCCTCTTGGGATCTTCTTATGAAACTGTATATGCATCCATGATATAACCATGACTCAACTTCCCAAAATCGTTACATGAAAAAGCATACTGGATGTTCACCCCCTTTAAGATGTGAGGGTGAGACAGTCAGATGTGGGGCAGGGGCAGGGACTAATTCTGCCCTCCTGAGGCCTGAGCACCTTTCACACACTACTTGGTGCCAAGCTGCTCTCCCCTTCAGGCCTGAGTCCCCTCTATAAAGGGTGTCCTATTCCAGTTCCCCTGTGATCTTCAGCCACACCCCGGTAGCTCCCTTGAGGGGCCTGGATGTTGCATGAGCCACGACCGTGGTCCTACATGACCTTCATCATTTACTCCTATCCCAGCCACTTTACTACAGATGGTCAACCCTGTGGTTAACAAATCAAGGATACCCCAAAGGCAGGAAACAAATCATCCCTCCCCCATGGCTGTGGGTCTACTTTGTGTCCCAAGCTCAGGACAGCACTCAGTGTATAAACTCTAAAGATTCTGATTTGAATCCCAGCTCACTGTGTGACTGTGGGCAAGTTACTTAACCTTTCTGTGTTTCAATTTCCTCCTCTGCAGAATAGGCATGATGACAACAGCACACCTATTCCAGGGCTATTGTGGAGGTTAGATGAGTTTATAGGTGCCATGTGCATGGAGCAGGGCCTGGTGCACAGCTGGTGCTGAATGATGGTATGGATTAGTCCTCTTCACAGCCCAGCCCTGTGGGTACAAGGGCTCCCTCTCCCCGGAAGAGGTTCAGGGAGGGAAGCTGCCTGTGGTCACTTAGAACTGTCCTCAGAGAGGAGGGGCTGAGGGCACCTGTAGAAAGGCAGGGCTTCAAGCACAGAGGACACAGAGAAAGGAGGTTCCTGGGAGGGCAGGATGAGAGTGAAGTTGGAGAGTAGGCAGGTGGCTATAAATATGAGAGGCAAGGGGCTTTCTAACTAGGCCAGGAATGTGTGTTAGTCATTGAGGTCAGCATGGCGCAATGGCGCTCAGGCGCTGGGCTGAGGAAAGGTGTGTCCGGGAGGCGCTCCCCTGGGCTCCAAGGAAGAGGAAAGCTGAGGCCCAGAGCAGGGCTGTGTGGACGAGCGTCCCTCACCTTGGGGCATTTGAAGGCCCCAGCCCTTTGTGAGGAGGGGGGCTGACCCCAGGCATGGCCCTCCTGCCCTTCCTAATCTCTAAGAAACTCCCTGTACCCCAGATCAGCCGCCTAAAACTTACCCTCAGGTCAAGCTCACAGTCATGGCCACGGTTCCCAAAAGGCCAACAAGCTACCATTTTAGTGGGTAAATAAGTGCAGCCTTTCTTTCTTTCTTTCTTTCTTTCTTTCTTTCTTTCTTTCTTTCTTTCTTTCTTTCTTTCTTTCTTTCTTCCTTCCTTCCTTCTTTCCTTTCTTTCCTTCTTTCTTTCTTCCCACACTGGGGATCACACTCAGTGTCTTTTCACTGAGCTACATCTATGACTCATTTTTATTTTTTATTTTGAGACAGGGTCTTACTAAATCCCTACGTTGCCCAGACTAGCCTCAAATTGTAATCCTCTTGCCTCAGCCTCTCAGAATGCTGGAATCACAAGTATGCACCATCATTCCCAGTGCAAGTGCATTCTTTGTTTTTAATAGCTCTGCACTTACTTTAATGTGTTAAGAGAAAAGGCAAATGGTGAAGTAAATCCATGATACTGTGACTATCAGTGCTTCAGGTAGCACCATCATCCTGCAGTATCTACCCACAGGTTTCCAGGTCCCCCCTGGATACCAAAATCCATGAGCATGGAAGTACCTTACAGAAAATGACATTGTGTGCATAGAACCTAGACATATCTCTGTGTGCCTTAAACCAGTACCAGAGGACTTGTGCCTCATACAATGTAAATGCTATGAAGAGCTGTTAGGCTGTGTTGTGAGGGCAACAATGACTGCACATGTCCAATACCCATGCAACAATTTAAATATTTCCAGTCCAAGGTTGGTTAAATCAGAGATGTGGGAACCTGTGGATAAAGAGGGCCCACTGCACGGAGAAGATGTCTACATTTTTTAAAAAACTAGAGTCGATTTAAAGACAGACAAACATTATATATGCTATTGTATATTATATATATATGTTTGCCAGCTTTCTGTCACGATTGCAAAATAAATGAGACAGTCAACTTATAAGAAGAAAAGATTTATTTTACCTTGTGGTTTTGGAAGTTTCAGTGGGCTGGGCCCATTTGCTTTGCCCTGTGGGAGCTAGCACATCATGGGAGGAGACCAGGGCAGAACAAAACCATCCATCTCATTTCCAGGAGGGACAGAGCCAAGCTTCCAGCATCCCCTTGGTGGGCACACTCCTAGTGACCTAAGTTCCTCCCTCTAGGTTCCACTTTTTAAAGGTCCTGGGATGGTCTGGGGACCAGCCTTTAACACATGGGCCTGGGGGGGCCAAGTAATATTCAAACCAGGGCAGAGTCACATTTGTCAAATGGCAGGTGTCACCACTGAAGTTGCAGGTATTCTGGCCAACCTGTAATTGCACTTTCCTGCTATGGGTTTGCATGCCCCCCAAGGCCTTCTGTGAGCCCCACTTCAATCCTACCTTCCTCTCTCCTGCCACACCTGTCACCTGGAAGGCTTTACCTGCCATCCCCAACTGGCAGGCCCAGGCAAAATGAGCCCCCTCCTGGGTCCCCATGGGCTGCCCTTGCCTCTCCCTCCCCTGCCACTCCCAACACTTTGTGACAGTCATTCTGTGACCAGAGCTTCCTCAGCCATGTACAAAGCAGGCCTAAGTCCATCTGCCTTCCTGCCCATGTGTCCAGCTCAGTGCCTGGAGCCAAGAGCAGACCAGGAGGTGACACCTGCTTAGTCATTGCTTGGTGTGAGACTTCATGTGAAATCTCACCTCTCTGGGCTCAGCTCCTCCCTCTTCTGTCAGATGAGGACAACAAGCTTCCCTCCCCACTGGGCTGGCCAGGGTTGGGTGAGCGTACTCACTCCAAAGGCTGCCTTAGCCTGGTGTTTGGCATGTCATCAACACCATTGTCATTGTCAGGGGCCAGTGTATGTACATTCCGTGGAGCCAGAGTGGTGCAAGCTGGGGGGAGGAAACAAGTGAGTACATGTGGACAACAATCCAGAGGAAGTTCCTCATGTCTATTTACTCCAGCCTTCCTGAATACGAATATGAGTAAACCGAGGCTCATACTGCAGCCTGGGACCAGGACCCAGGACTCCTGCCCTTAATCTACTCCCTCCCCTGGCTGGGGGGAGAGGTAACTGAGGCAAGGCTCACCTGCATATGGGTCCTTGAGGTCTGCATACCCCCAACACCCAGGAATTCCAGGGTGTGGCCTGCAGCCTGTCAGCAGGAAAGCTCTCACTTTGCTAAGGCAGAGGATTAAAAGCCTCCTGCTTTGTAGACTCCTCAGGTAGTAGAGCAGACATGACCTTTGTCATTTGTTATTTTTAGCAGAGCAGTGAAGAAAGATAAAAAAAAAACCTGTATGAGAGCTGACTATAAATAACATGCCTATGACGTTCTGGGAAAAAAAAATCTAAAAATTGTAGATCTAAACAAGCATTGCCCTTCAAAGTATAACACCAGCCTTAGCATGGAGCTTTCCAACTGCTGAGCAGATTTCACAAATCTGTTATTGGATCTCATCACAGGATTCCAAGAAGCAGGCGGATCCCTGTATCAGCCTGGTGTTGCAGGGGAGCTGAGGGCAGTGCCCACATGCAGGAGACCTGTGAACGTGGCTGTTTTTACTGCTGAGTCTCAGAGAGCTTGAGTTACTCGGCCAGTCAGAAAGCAGAGCCTTGCCCAAGTGCAGGGCAAGCAGGCCCTTCAGGACTGAAGGAAGGAGACCTGGCCTGGCAAAACCAGAGCACTGAGTTGGGTTGTGGGAACTTCTGGATGAGAATCTGAATAACTTGCATTCCGAGCTGAGGCTGGCTGGGGAAGGGGCTTGGGCTCTGCATTGAGAAAGGAAAAAGGGAAAGAGGGAAAGAAAGATCATTGACTGAGTTTCTTGAGGCAGGGCCTGCGCAGGGCCACCTCTTCTGACACGAAATCCCTTTGAGCAGCCTGGACATCCACAGCAAGCCCAGTGGTTAGAGAGAGAAAAGCAGGAGACAGGAGCCAACAGAGCCAGGAGTGTGCCTGGGCAGCCAGCTGGGGCAGAGCAGGTACAGGGGAAGAAGGGCAGAAAGGGCCTGAGCCTTGAGAGGGATCCACCCAGGCAGCACCCTCCCTTCTGCCACACTGTGCTGGACATGGCTAACAGGATTTTGAAGAGGTGCATGTCCTGCTTCATGGCGGTCGCCCCACTTTCTGGGGGTGGTGCTCCCACCTGGCAGAGTGCAAGCCACCCACAAGAGCCTACTGCTACGCACAATGAGCAGGACAGGAGCACCAGGGCAAGACTACCACCACACTAAGCCACGCCCCACAGTGCAGTGCAGTGCAGTGCAGTGTCTGTGTCCTGTTTGTTTCTGGCTTGTGGGTGGGGTGTGTGTGTGTGTGTTATGGGAGATGCAAGCTAGAGCCTTTGTTCTGTGCTACATTCCCAGCCCTTTTTTATTTTGCATTTTGAGACGGTCTCAAAAAGTTATTGATTGCCCAAGCTGGGATTATAGGTGTGTACCACCACACCCAGCTTGGTGGGTAATTTTAAAAAGACCCCTTATTGTGCGTAGAACACATGATAGCGAAAGTATTTTACAGGCATAGAATCACAGTTCCTTGTCAGGGCAGGACTCAGATGCAGATATTACTGTCAAGTTACTGATGAAGACATGCAGTTCAGGAAGGCAAAGAGACTTGCCTAGGGCCACACAGCCGAGTGAGCAGTGGAACCCAGATCTGAGTTTAGGCTTGTGTGAGTTTGGTTCCAGAACCCAGCCCTGTACCACCTAGCTTTGGCCAGGGTAGTTGTGGGACCTGAATTGTTGCTAGATTTTCAGAACAAGAGGGCTCTTCTGTGGGGCTGGCAGCTGACAGCCCCTGCCATGACACAGGGAAGAGGGTCCCCACTTGGGAGAGGTTCTGGGAGGCAAGACACCCCATGGGGAGTAGAACAAGGCAGAGGCCCCTGGAACCCCCAGGGCTCCCCTACCTCTTCCCCTCCTTTGCACCTGAGTGTTCCCCTCCCAGGCCCTGCTTCCAGTAGGCGTCCCATTAATGCTAAAAAAATGAATGATGCAGTCTCAGGTTCTCTCTCGTTTTGCTGGAAATCAAAGACCAGATGCCCCACGATTTGACTTGAACCCTTCTGCCTACACAGAATAGAGAGAAAGAAGAAAGCCAGGCCTTGCCGCACATGTCTCGTGGTCCAGGGACATGCCTGTTACTGTCTCACCACTCCTGGCCACTCCCACAGTTGTAGATGTTGCTTCCACTTCAGAGATATAGAGACTGAGGTACAAGCTGGCCGTGTGGCTCCTTGAGACCACTCAGTGGTCACTGCAAACCTTGGGTTTGGTCCCATGTCTGCTCTGCTGTTCTTCATCCTGCCGGCTGCTAGGTCCCAGGTGCAGGGCCAGCAATGGCCACAGCTTGGGTGGGGGAGTGACAGCAGAGTGACCCAGGAGGCCCAGTGCTGTGGCTGAGGGAGGTGCAGAGTTTTGTGACATGGAAGCTTCCTACAGGCCCCGCTCATTATCCTATGTAGTCCTTAAAACCCTGTTAAGGTGCCCTCCTCAGGACAAGACAATTTTCCCACGCCTCTCCTGCATACTGCCCTCATCTCTCATCCAGTCCTTTAGGTCTCCTTTCTGTCTTGAACCGTGATTCTCCTTCAGCCTCAGGGCCTTTGGACAGCCACTCCCTTTGCCAGGAACACAACCCTGGCCTTCCTCCTGGTGAGCTTCTGCTCAGCCTTCAGACTCCCTGCTCAAGCATCACCCACCTTAGGGAAACCCTCTGTGGTTCCTCCTTCCCTTGCATGAAACTCTTGGGTCTTTCTGAACATGTTCATGGTATCTGCACACTTCAGTTCCTCCACCTCTGTCAATATGACTGATCTCGAGATATCATTTTATTTCACAACTGCCTCCAAACCCTCTCGGACATGGTGCCAGGGTCCTTTCTTTGCCCATGGTCTTAGCACCTACCTTGGAAGCTGGGAAGTAAGCCCTCACTGGGTATTTGTTGAAGAAAGGAGCTGACAGAGAGGCAGGATGTATATGGCATTGAGCCCATTTTATGGAAGAACCTGAAGCCACTCAGCTGTCAGATGGAGCCAAGCTTTCTGAAGGTGCGTCCCTCCAGCTCCTGAGCACTCTGCACCCTATAGGGACAGTGGGCAATGGAGGCAGATGAGCCGCTCAGGCCCAGACCCTGGGGCTGGCATAGCAGAAAAGGCCTGCAGGCTGAGCACCCCAACTACTTGGGAGCCCGTAAGTGTGCCTTGGGACTCTGCTGTAAGGCTGCATGCTCCAGGGCAAGAGCCAAGTTCCAATCTGGCTCCAACTCTGGGACCCTGGGCTTGTCCCCTCCACTCTCCAACCTCAGTTGCCATGTCAATAAAATGAGATGGTTCTGTCCACACAGCAGGGCTGAAGGGGACGTGTGAGTGTGAGTGTGCATATTAACACAGGAAAGCACTGGGGAGAGGGTGCTGGTGTGGCCCTCGTGCCTGCTGCATGGATTCACAGCCTCAGGTGGCTGTTTTGTTCCTTGTCTTCCCACTGGTCACGGTCCGAGCAGTGTCCAGCCCTCCAGCTGGTTGACAGGTGGACCTGTCAGCCCACAGGCTTTTCAGTTGTTACCCTCTGCTCCTGTCCTCTCTTGGGACCTCTTTTCTGGTGAGCACAATGTCCCAGGATCTATGGAAGAGGATGCCTCATTTCCTTCCTTACCCCATGCCCAGCAGCAGTGTGCCCCTGGGCAAGCCAGTGTCCAAGACAGCTCACTCTCTCCTGTCCCTGCACAGGCTGGGTAACAAACTCTCCTGGAATAGTGGTGAGAAGCCTTGCACACAGCAGGTACTCAGCAAATGACAGTCCTGTCCCCCCGCTCCTGACCCTCCTGGAGTCACTGTCCCTTCTGCTTCCCCCTTCCTTCTCCTTTTCTTCCCTTGGGAAGGCAGCCTCCAGCTGGAGTGAAAACACACACAAGTTAATGTTAAGTAGAGACCCCTGCATGGTGCAAATGAAAATTGAATAACTATTTGTTGACCCGAATCATCCAAAGAAATGAATTACTAATGGTGGAATGTCAGGCCGTGGATAGCTGAGGGCTCAGGCTCACGGGTCCTCCTCAGGTAATCAGCTCATCTTGAGTCAGCCCTGGGCTCAGGCATCCTGGTCCCACGTAACAGTTCTCTGGACAAAGTTGATGAATTAAGTGAGGATCTCCCTTTACCCTGCCCAAACTGGGCACACAGAGGGATCCCCACTCATTGGCAGACTCAGGAAATAGCAACTCCTGAGACAGACTCCTGAGCACACCTGAAAACCATCTCTGGAACCAGAGAGAAATTCCAACACAGCGCAAGACTACCAGGGGGACTGCTTCCTCACTCGACAGACTTGTAGTTACTGAGGCTCTGTGCCTACCACAGGCAAATGAGACCCAATGTCCTGCCTGTTGGGAGCACCTCTGCCTGCTGGATAGATGTACACAAAAAGCTTCACTGAAACAAAGCCTTATTAGGGCCAAGCACAATAGAGGGGAGGTGAAAGGAGGCTTCGAAGAAGGGGCACTGGAGCCCTCCTCAAGCATGCACAGGAGCCCTCCAGGCCGAGGAGTGGGGAGGAAAGGCCGCCCTGGCCATGGCAGGGGGGTGCAAAGACACATAGGTGTGGAAATGCCAGTGTCCAAGAAAAAGAGAGAGTGGGTGGGACAGAGAGCAACAAGAAGGGCCGGAGGAAGTCATCCAGGCAAGTGAGACGCTATGAAGATTGTGGGTTTTATGCTTCCAGCACAGGAGAGGCAAAGAATGGTTTAGGAGAATTCTGGAAAACTGCCCAAAGCTGCAGGGTAGGTAAATGGGGGAGGATTGCAGGAGAGGAGGCAGGGAACCAAGGTTAGGGTGGGGTGGGGTGAGTGGGGGGCACATTTACAGAGTGACCTTGGCCTGAAGGGTACCACAAGACCAGGTACCACAAGACCATGTTCCCCAGGCCTGAAGAAGGGCACCTCCCCGGGGCAGTCCTCCCAGGGCCATAGGCTCCCCAGGGGAGAAAACCTGCTTCCTGATAACCTGTTCTACAGGGCTGACCTCAAAGCCCTGTCCCACCAGGACTTGCAGAAGACAGACATGGGTTCTGTCTCATCTGCAGTAGCCCTGGGGGCACACACTCTGGACTTGGCTTCTGGCTTCACAACAGGCAAGTGGTGTCCTCCATTACCACAAAGGCATCCCAGCCAGGAGGGAGGTCAGGGTGGCCCCTTCCTGTGTGGTCAGGGAGATGTGCCCTCATTTGTGCAAACCCAGGCCTCACATGGCTCATTGACCCAAGTTCACACCCAGGACTGAGTTCTGCTTTCAATGCCAGGTCCCTGCTCACTCTGGTTTTGAAGACATTGTTGTACCTTGCTGGGCCTCAGTATCCTCATCTGTGAAATGAAAATAAAAGGAGGCCCTGCCTCTCAGGGCCTCGAGGACCACAAAGTGGACACGAGGTGCACAAAGTTATTGGTGTGAATGTCACCAGAGCGAGGTCCGAATCCTTCCCACTAAGGAAGCAAGAACCCTTGGCAGGAGCTGGGAACTGGGGCCTTGGGTGGAATAAGCCTGGCACAGGTTGTGCCTGAGAACTATCCTGGTCCAGGAGGAGGCTCAGGAACAGACTCACCCCTACCAATTTCCCAGGGCTTCTCAACAGCAGCCACTTCCTTTAATTTATAATCCTGCCAAATCATACCTACTCTGCAGATGACATATAACTAGGTCTTGGGGAGGTCAAGACACATGTACAAAGCTACATAGCAGGTAAATGAGGTGGCCAGGAGTTGAAGCCAAGTTTGTGCGCATGAAAAGCCTCAGCCCAGATGGAGTTGGCTGTGGAGCTTCAGACCATGGTGGGCATGGGGAGTGGGCAAGGACCACAGTGTGGCTGGAGGGGAGATTTGAGACAAGCTGGCTAGGTCATCGTCTGGGCCCACGTTCACCAGCCCTCAAGGCCATGGGCCCAGGAGACCCTCGGTTGCTGCCCCAGACTCTGGCAACTTCAGCCAGGAAAAGAGGGGAGGGCCTGGGGCTCTAGCTGGACAGATCTGGGTTCTCTCGGCTCCAGGCCTCACTGGCTCTGTCACTTTTAAGGAAGTCCCTGAAGTGCCCAGCTCTCCATTTGTCATCTATAAAATGGGAAGAACCCACAAATCTGAAGGTGATCTGTGGAGTAGGAAGAGATGGGGATGTGAGGGGTCGAGGGAAGTCACTTCACTCCAGGGACCAGCTAACAGCTCTCTGTGGCAGCAGCCAGCCACACCCAAGAGCCGATACAGAACCCTTGCCCAGGTGTCAGCAAAAGACCGATGCAGGTGGACTATCCACTTGGTTACTCTGGGAGGAGACAGGTGGCTGAGAGCACCCATCTCTCCAGGAGGGTGCACCTCAGCATAAGTATGTGCTTCTCCCTCCCTCAGACCTGCCCAGACCATGCGCCTCCAGCAGACTGGCCCCCGCCCCCACTCTAGGCAAAGTGCCTTGGCCCCAGGACCTCTGGCCAAGGGAGAAGAGAGTGTACAGCCAACTAAACACCATATCAATATCAGTTGTGCTGGCTCACATCCCAATCCACACCAACTTCTCGACCCTTTCCCCAACCCTGGCCCTCAGTCCATGTCTACCATGAGCCACACCAGGCTGGAGGCAAAAGCTATCAGTAACCCTCCTGCCTGGCCTCCTGCCTCTGTCCCCTCTTCCCAGTGGGTGACTCTGACCTGCATTTCCAGCTTTCCTGGAGTTGCAACACTAGTGTCATTGTTTGTCTGATTTCACAACACCTCTGCCTGTCCAGTGCCCCCTGTCCCCAACATATCCTGGAAAGAGAGGCCAGGGCCCTGGGTGTGTCTGCTGTAGGAGGAGGAGGTCCCAGGCCTAAGCAGGGCAGAGGCTGATGTCCATGGCCTGAGTCCCCTCTCAAGATGAACTCAGGCAAACCACTGGCAGCCTTCACCCGAGGCCTCAGTGTGCTCTACTGTAAAATGGGAGAATGGGCCTGCTCTTTCTCTCTCTCTCTCTTTCTTTCTTTCTTTCAGCATAGGAGAGACTTATTTAGGAAAGAAAAACACAAGAGAAGAGTGTGAGTGGCATCCAGAGAATGAGGTGCATTATTTTCTGGAGCCTGGAATGTTTATGTTTCTCTTGAGAGGTGGAAACCTATGGAATTTGTGAGTGTATAGGAAGTTCTGTCTTGGTCTTGGCTTAAGGGAAAAAGAAAAAAGAGAATGGCACACTCTGCTGAAGGATGCTGGCCCATTTTACATAGGAAAGGTACAAGTCCAGCTGGAATTTTTGATGTTGCTGTTGTTTTTAAAGATGGATGACCTAAGCATTCTTTGAATTCTCTCTATCTGTTCCTGTATTTTAAGATCAGATTTCTGCCCTTTATCAACTAAGCTGGTTCTTGAGGGTCTTTCTGGTTGTGGCACCTGATGAATCAACATCATTCAGAACTCTACTGTAGCACCTACCATGTGGTGGGACACTAGATGCACAGCCAATGTGGTCACAGCTGCTGGGGGAGACAGACATCCAGACCACCACAAGATGGTGCAGCCAGAATGAGGACAGAGGCATGGGCCATCTCATGGACATCGTGGAACTGGGGAGGACTATGCAACATAGGCCGTCTCAGCTGGACTCTGAGGCTGAATAGAGCTTGTGGACCTAGAAGCTGGGTACATGCACAAGGAAAAACTTTCAGACACTGCTGCTCAACACCTGAACTGCTTCATAAGACAGAGGCAGCCAGTCACATGGGTGTGGACTCAGAGGCTGAGGGACACAGGGCTGGGAATATCAGAGATATGGGGCTGTGGCCAGATTTAGTCTTAGATTCTGGGGAACCAAAATCCACATCTGCCTGAGAGTACAGCTTTGGTATCACATGGGGGCCACTGGACAGACAGGACTCACTGATTCCAAGTGGGCAAGTTATGGGGCTCCTGGCCAGCCCACTCACTGCTAGCTTACACATTCGGAGAGCCCTGGGCTTGGTAACCACAGCTACTGGGAGGCACAGGTGGGGCTTACCCCATACTGGTGTGTAGTCTGTGTCCTGGCCACCACACCCCTCTGAGCCACCCACAGCTTCCCCACCTGCGTGCTTACAGTAGCTGCCCTAGTCATGGCTGGAATGATCAGATGACTTACCATTTCACAGGCTGCTTCACAAACTGTAAACTGTTCTGGACACCAAAGGATAATGTTGTTAAAGTTGGTGGCTACTAATAGATCCCTTTGGGGCTATTTAATAATCAGGGAAAGTGGCTGCCCCCAAAGCTGGTCCTCCTTACACACACAGAAGCCTTTTCTCTGGCCTGCTGTGCTTGCAGAGTTGTCTTTTGGCACTGCAGAGCACCTTTACCTGGCCTTGCTGTGGGGAGCAGAGCTTCCTCTAAGCCCCAGGGAAGGTGAAGAACCAGCCCTGGCCCTGGCCGCCTGGGCTGACTTGGAAGTCTCCCCTAGGAGTGGCCTGTAAAATCCCCTACTTGCATCCCCAAGATGAGGCTGAGAGGTGTCTCTGGAAGCTCCCAAGCCCAGGCTGTGGTACAGGGGCGAGACCCTTTCTGATGGAGGCCCTGGACACTCTATGGTATCCCCAGCAGGCGATCTTCTCCAGCCTGAGTCACACTCTTCCCCCACAGAATGGCATCCAAGTCCTTGAAACCCTTACCTTCCCAGTACCCCACACATACACACACACAAAGAGGCTTCTCTGCCTGGCTGAGGGATGGGCAGGACCCTGTGATGGGCTGGGGGTATCAAGGAAGGGGATGCCAGCCTGGTCTTGTTGTCAGGGCCCTGCTGTAGCGCTCTGGTGCTCTCCCCCCTCGGCCCCTCGGCATGGCCAGGTTCTGATTTTGGTGCAGTGCAGACTTTCAGCTTAAGGAGACAAATTGATATTCTGTGCCAGCCAAGGGATGGAGCAGCGGCATGGGACGCTCAGGCAGGCAGCTCAGAGGTAGGCAGGGGTGGGGGCCACAGGAGGCAGCTTCCTTTGGAACTGGCTCTGGGGCCACCCCTGGCCCCAGCTGGAGCCAGGTCCTCCACACAGGTGTCCTGAAAGGAAGGTCCTTCCACTCTGGGGGCTTCCCACTCAGAAGGGGACTCCTGGGGGCAGGGCAATGGAAAGGGAGGCTTCAGAAGTCTACAGGGACCCCTCATACCTCACTTTACTCGGAGGGATATGGTCCCACCAGTCTTGAACGAAAGGGGCAGCAAAAGAGTGAGCAGCAGGCTGGGTGGGGGTGGGGGTTCCTTGGAGTCCCTGCACATGGCTGGCTCTGAACTGGTCAAGATGTCCCCATTGATGATGTGGACATGCAAACACTCTGCAGGTGGGCACCTGGCAGCACAGAAGTGGCCCTTTGAGGGGTTCTTCTGCCGGTCCTTGTCCCCTCCCATGCCGGGTGGTGATTTGCAGAGGTGATACTCAGGTGGCAGCCACAGCTCCCTGGGGCTCTGTTCTATTGGCCTGGCAACCACACAGATGCATTTAGGTGTTTTGAGTCTACTCCCCCCCCCCCCCCCGCCATGCAACCTTTGCCCCCAGGGCTGGGGTGTCCTGATTAGGGGAGGGGGCGGGGAAACAGCCCCCTCTCAACCTAACAGGTCCACCAGGAAGTAGGGGGCAATACGGGGCCATTTGAGCAAAATCCTCCCCTCAAACCCCACTCCTCACCCCCACTCGGGACCCCTCCCTGGGCTCAGCCTAAACCCTACCCTCTCAGTGCCCTTGACATCCCTCCTGCTTCTGGGGAGCGGGCATATTCCTGGGGCTCTGCTAACTCTGGTTTCTCCCGATACCACGGGAGACATCAGAACCGCAAACACCGCGGGGGCGGCGGCTGGGCGCCCGCCCCCGCGCACCCTGTGGGCCCCTCCTGCCCGCCCTCCCCCACGCTGCCCGCCCCTCCCCCACGCGGTCCGCCGTCCCTCCCCCCTGGGCGCGCTCGGGGCGCCGCTCGGCCCCGCCCCGCCGGCCGCGGATGGTACGGTCTGCAGAGGACCGCGCCGGCGGGCTTGCCACCGCTGCCGCACCGCGACTGGGCTGCCGCCTCGGGCCGTGCGGACCGGCGGCGATTCTCGGAGCCAAGTAAGTACCGGCATCCCCCAGCATGGAAAAATAAAAAATAAAAGCGCCCCACTCCGCTCTCCCTTTCCTCCCTCGCCCCTTTTATCTGGTTGCATTTCATTTGGGTTTCAGTGCCGGTGGTGCGGCGGCGCGGCGTGGGGTGGGGGTGCAGGCTTGTTTATAAGGCGGCCGCTGGGGCTGCATCGCGACCGGAACTGCGCCGCGGGGACCCTCGAGCGGGGTCCTGGGGTGGGACGGGCGCGGCGCTGAGCGGGCCGGGGCGTTGCGATACCAGAGCTCAGGTGGATTCCACGGCTCGGCTGCGAACGCCCCGAGGAGGTTATGCAAGGGCCGGTGGTGGCGGCGGCGCGGCGGGGGCAAGGTTCTCCCTGCGCTTCGTCCCGGGCACAGGAAGAGGACGGAGGGTTCCGCTGCCCACACTGCCCACCTGCCGGGAAGGGGCAGGCGGAGGTCTCCAGCATGGGCTAGGCTGCGGGGTGCCGGGACCTCCGGGTCAGGCGGGCCTGGGCTTGCGGTTCTAGGATGTGTCCCCATGTCCCCTCCATGGCAGGAGGGAGGCAGGAGAGGGTGACCAGGCCATTTTTCAGCGGTCATGCTGGGTGGTGGAGTTGGCACTTTCGCCGAGAAGATCAGTTCTTTGCTGGCCAGGGTGGGCTGAGCACCAGGACACCTACAGGGTCGGAAATGCAGCTTCAGGACCTCCCACGGGGACGGGACAGGCCGGGTAGTGGGGTGGTGGGGTGGTGTTGCTGTGTGCAGCCGCCTCTCCAAGTAGCCCTTTGCACACCAGGGCTGTTTCACCCAGGTGGTATAGGGAGGGGTCTTCGGACAGGCCTGTCCCAATCAGACAAGGATTCTGGGGTGTGTGTGGTAGGCCCCCTCCTCCGGACAGAGGCCCACCAGACTCGACCTTCAGAAGGGTAAGGCCGGCAGAGGGTCTTGGTATGACGCTGCATGCTGGCGCCCAGCACAGAGGGGCTCCCTGGTCTCCTGCATGGCTCTCCAATTCTCTGGGAGGAGGCAGAGCTGACGTTTGGGGCATTTCCAGGAGAGGCAGGCGCCATCCCAAGAAATTCTCCTTTGACGTGTGCAGTAGGAGGGGGCTAGGAGCAAGCGCAGGCCCAGGGGCTGCTGGTAACTTCCCTGAAGGAGCCCTGGGGAGGAGGAGGCTGTGGCTCTGGGGAGTCCTCTGGGGGAGGGGTACCCAGAACAGATGCTGATGGCCCAGATTGTTTAGCCACCTTCACATTCTCAGTCCTGTCCACATCAGGACATATACATGTCCACAGATTCACTCAGATGCACAGATTCAAATATAGCACCAGCAAGTAGTGCATCATATGTGTTGAAGTCATACATATGCAGATGTACAGGATGCCTGTGCCCACAGATGCACCCCAGTGCCTGCAAATATAGCTCATTTTCTAAACACCACGTGCTTACTTGCAGAGTAGGGCATGAACACGAATGTAGTGTGTACACACCTGTGAATCTAACCAGCCCACACATGCCTCCCGGCCTTTCATAGGGGTGCAGAAGGAGTGCCCTGCAGCAGTAGCCACAGGTGCAGGGTGTGCGTGTGTGAAGCTGCCCAGGTGCAAACATGACAGCCAGACTCATGCGGGGCTCCCGGTGCCACTTCCATGCCTGTCCATGCATGGCAGGTACATGGCATGCTGGGATATGCCCACAGGTGAATGTCGGCCACACACTCAAGGGAAGGGCAACAGGCACACAGACGCAGCACCTCTGCAGATGCTGCATGCACACACCCACCGACCAGCTTCCAGGAGCAAAGGTGGCTCTGTGGGTGCTGGCGGGGAGCTGGCCCCTCAGGGGACTGGCAGTAAGACAGAGGGACACTAGATCCCAAATGGCCACCACAGCCTCAGGCAGGCTTGAGGGACAGGCCAGGCCACATTCCAAGGGAGCTGTGATTGGGCTCAGCAAGGCCATCCCAGGTTATTGATGTACTGCAGAGAAGGCTGCCTGGATTTGAAGACAGAGGAGGGCCGGACTCGGGCTGCTGCCCAGATTGGCCCTGCTTACCCCCTTTCTGGCTCCAGGAGGCTGGCCCACCAATATGGGGACTCTGAGAGCGGGGATGTGGGATGCTTCCAGCAACCTCCAAAGTCTTCTCTAGATTGAAGGTCAGAAAAGCTGCCTGTGGCCAATGCTAGATGCACAGGCTAAAATGCTGGTCCCTCTTTTTGCACCTAGTGTCCCCTTACCCAGCTGCAGGTATGGGCCAGTGGATCTAGGGAAATAAAAACCCCACTAGCATCCACCAAGCTCATTGCTTTGCACATCTCCCCTCAGTGGGGCCACCCACAGCCCTGTTATCCCTAGGAGCCAGATGGGAAAGCTATGTCCAGAGATGTGAAGTCCCACACCCAAGGTCACACAGCTGGAAGGCAACAGTGGAAGTAGAAGCCAAGCTGTCAGGGTCCCTGCCTGCTCGCTTAGACTCTGGCATGATGCTGGCTCCCAAGTGCACAAAAAGCAGGCTGAGAACTCGGAGAGGGTCTCCTGTGGGTAAAGGCAGTGCTCTCCCCAGGTAGTGTGGCCAGTCCCAGGTGGCTGGACAGCTCTGTCATCCTTTATGCTGTGCATTGAATGCCACCTAGAAAGCAAGGCCACATGTGGGGACACACACCTGTAATCCCTGCACTCCGGAGGCTGAGGTAGGAGAACTGCAAGTTGGAGCACATCCTGGGCAACCTAATGACTTAGTGTGAACCTGCCTGGAGGAAAAAAAAAAACGGGCCTGAGGATGTAGTTCAATAGGAAAGCCCTGGGTTCAATCCCGAGTACTGGGGACAAAACAAACAGCCAAAGCAGGCATGTGTTCTGAGGTCACTTAGCTGGGCTCATCCATAAGAGGGAAACTGAGGCCTGGCCAGGGGAAAGGATTTGTCCAAGGTCACACCATGCTTTCTGGAGCCTTGGGGGTTCTTGTTAGCCTTCTTAAGTCCCAGGCGGAAAGCAGCATTGTGTGTGTGTGTGGAGGGGGTGGAGGTCCTTGGTTTTCCTCAGGTCAGAAGGATGAATGCCTTGGCCCAGTGTCTCCTGACCAGCTGTGTGCCCTTAGATGAGTTGCTTGAGCTCTCTGCACCTCAGTCTCTTCATCTGTGGCCAGGCTTGCTGGTTCCTGTTCTGCTGTATCCCACTTCTGTTTGAGAACTTTGGACACTGTAGAGGGGTGTACACAAAGATGTGATCAGCATCAGCACCTGGACCTAGAGAAAGGGAGCACCCTGTTGCTGCAGTTGGCAAACTCCAAGGTTGGGGAGAAAGAAAGAAGGGGAATCTGGGCTGGTGGGTCTCAAGCACTAAGGTCTCCTGGTGGGGGCAGGTGTTTGTGCCCTGCCCTGTGGGTCAGGAGGACCTGGGGCTTTGTTTTGCAGGGCGCTCAGGTTTTGAGAGCAGGGTGAGGGAGCTCACAGGTGCTCAGAGCTGGGCTTGATCTGGACATCATGTTGTTCCCTGTGCTGCTACAGATAGGGAACTGAGGTGACCCAGGAAGACAGTGGCACAATGAGATGAAAATTCAGTCTCCCACCCCTCAAATCCAAATGGAGGCCACCTAAAGAAGCTAAGAAGGGTGCTCCAAAGGGACTTCCCTGTCCTACCTGGGTTTCAGGTTCTGAGAACGACCCTCCCAAGCTATATGACCTTGAGAAAAACAACTTCTTCTCTTTTAAGCCTCATTCTTTCCTCTATAACCACACATTTAAAGCAGGACTGCTGGGAAATATTTAAATAATGTGTGTAAAGCAGCTGGTACATAGCAGGTGTAGGGTCAAGCTTGGGGCCCAGAGGGTCCCTGAGGTGCAGAATGAGGCTCCTGTCAGCTGCCCTCAGCTCCCAGCAGGCTGCTGCCAGCTGTCTGGGTGCCTCAAGCACACACCGTTAGTGTGGACAGCTCTCCAGGCCTACCTGGAGCCCACAGAGCAGTGTGGGAGCAGGGGTGCAGCCCACCCTGGCCCTTCCCAAGCCTGGAGTCTTGAGCCTGCAAAGATTCCATGCTCCTTCCCAGTTGGAGACCCAAATCAGGAAGCAGCTGGGAGAAAGCCCCCTGGACAAAGAGTGTCCAGCCTCATCGCTCGTTAAGTGCTGGGAGTGGAGAGAAAGATTCACAGCCCCAGGGTTCATGGCAGTAGGGTGGAGCCTCGGGTCTCTACCTGGACAGTGGGGTGATGGTAGTGTCCCTTCTCGTGATGCTACTGGGTACATGGGGACATAATAGATATGAGGGCCCAGGCCCAGAGTGGGACCCTTGTTTGTGGCACAGCAAATGGAGAGACTGAGACTATGTGGACTGAGGATGGAGAGTGTGAGCTGGTGACCCACCTCTGCTGCTTAGGAGCCCAGTGTCCTTGAGCGTGTTGCTTTGCCTCTTAAAGCCTCTGTTTTGTAATCTGTGAGATGGGAACGTGCTGCCCAGACTGCCCACTGTGGAGAGCTGCTGCATGACAGCTCTGAGAACCTGCCTTCAGGCAGTGTGCCCAGGGCACACTGGTCCCTGGTCTCTTCCTTCGAGGGAGGATGGGAGATGTGGAAGGCCTTCAAACCATTGTGTCAAAGCCAGGAAACCTCCACAGGCTCCGAGAGGTGCAGAGATGTGGCTAAGGCTGGTGGGAGAGAAAGGGCAAGATGGCCAGGGTGTGGGGGGCAGGGCTGGGGTTCCCAGAAATGGGGGAGAAAGCCTTGGTTGAGGGTCAGGCAGCTGGGTCCTCCTACCCCAGGCCCCACCTGGTCACTGGGCAAGCCCTAGTGAGCTGGTGCCGAGTGGTCTCAAGCTGTCTCTTTTTATGGGAGGCTTCCTTGGCAACAGCAGCAATCCCACCAGTCGCCCTTGGGGCGAAAGTGGCTGAGATACTGTGGCTCTGATGGTTTAACAAAGAAAGTGACCACAGGTGAACTTCCATTTTGTTTTTCAGTGGCTGCGGTAACAAAATACCACAAACTGGATGGCTTAAAACAACAGAATTTCAGCATCCCTCTTTCTGGGAGGGCAGAAGTCTGAAATCAGGGCTCTGCAGGATTGGTTCCTCCTGGAGGCTTTAGGGAGAATCTGACCTGGCTTCTGGCTTCTCGTATCCCTTGGCCTGTGAACAGATCCCTCCATCCCTTCCCCATCTTCACAGGACCTTCTTTTTCCCTGTGTCTCCTTGTGTCTTCTCATGAGGACACTGGTCATTGGATTTAGGACCCACCCTAAATTCAAGGAGCTTTTGTCTGCAGAGTCTTAATTAATTGCATCTGCAAAGACTTTGTTTCCAAGTAAAGTCACCTTCTAAGGTTCCAGGGGGATGTGAATGTTGGAGGGGACCCTGTCCAACACACTGCAGTCTCTGGGAATTATTGAGTGTTCGCTGTAAGACCTTTGTGCAGTGTCTCATTTTCCCTCACTCTGGTCCGTTTTTTAGGTAAGGAAGCCAAGGGCTGGGGAGGTTAAGAATGCGCTGAGTCACACAGCCAGCAATGGGTAGAGCTGGGGTTTGAACTGTTCTTGCCTGTGTAGAGCTTTATAGGGATGCCCAGAGACCTGCTGGGCCTGTAGCCAGGAACCCAAGAGCAGGAACTCTAGCCAACCCATGGAGACACCGGGGACCTACAGGGACTCTGAGTCCCCGGGAGGAGAACTGGAGACATTGAGGGGCTTGGAGGTGTGAGAGTGACCCACCCTGGCCTCAGGAGACCAACACTTAGCAGAGGACTGAGAGCCACACTCCTGTTGTTGTTGTTTTGTTTTTGTGCTACTGGAGATAATTGACTGTAATGCTTTCACACTGAGCTACATCCTCAGCCCTTTTTTTTTTTTTTTTGGTACTGGGGATCGAACTCCGGACTTTGAGCTTGCAAGGCAGGTGGTAGAACCACTGAGCTAAATCCCTGGCCCCCCTCAGCCCATTTTTTATATTTTTATCTTGAGACACGGTCTCGCTAAGTTGTTCAGGCTGGAGTGAAACTTTTGAGCCTCGCATCTCAGCATCCCTCAATAATGGTATTACAGGCCAGCACCACTACTCCAAGTGTCCTACCTCCTTGTGAGAGTATCCCTAAGTTTCCCCAGGCCACCCTTGAACTCAGAATCCTCCTACCTCCCAAGTAGCTGGGACACAGGTGTATGACACCACACACCGCAACCACAAAAACTTCTTGAGAATTTCTTTAGTTAGGCATGTTGGCACATGCCTATAATCCCAGCACTCTGGGAAACTGAGGCAGGAGGATCACAAGTTCAACCTGGGCAACTTGGCAACTTAGTAAGAAGTCTCCAAAACCAAAAATGTTGGGAATGAGTACCTCAAAAAAAAAAAAAAATCTCTGACTGTCTTCACATGGAGAAGGGAATCAACAATACTACCTTGGAGGGTTATTGCCCAGTACCAAAATGCTAATCCTAATTGACATTATTAACAGATAAAACATACCCTTGAGCATTTTACATTTTTTGAAGTTGATATGTGGGAGGGTAATTGCTTATTCCAAACCTCATCCTAATGAGTGGCTCTCCTGTTCAGTAGACTTGTGTGGCTAAATCAGTGACTTAACCTCAGTTTGTTCCTCCATAAAATGGGGACAGCCCAGTCTTCTAGGCTGTCCTGAGGCACAGGGGATCAAGTAAAGCCTTGGCTCAGAGGACAGTCCAGGGAAAGGCTCCTAGGATGTGTCCTCACCGGTGTCATGGGGCTGTACAGGTTCTGTGCCACTTTACATGGGGGACTTGAGCATCTAGGAACTTTCTGTCTGCAGGAGGGGGTCCTGGAGCCCATTTCCTGAAGATACCAAGGGTTGGCTGTACACTGTTCTTTGTTGTGTGAAGATGTGGTGAAGGAATGCAAAGAAAGCACTTGGCTCAGGACCAGAGATCAATGTTAAGGTGGCCTCCTTTCATGGCATCAAAGAGACTTGAATTTAAATCCTAACTGGTGTTTACTGCTGTGTGACCTTGGCCAGGAGCTTTGCCCTCTGAGCTCAGCATCCTGATATGTTGGAGAGTTGGAGAGACTTGCTTCATAAAATCGGTGGCCTCAGCTGACAGGAAGTCATGTCAGATGAGGCACTGAGCATGCCACATATCTGAGACAGTCGGAGCTTTTGTCTTGCTTCTGTCCATCTTGAAGATATACCCCAAATGCTGATCTAGAAGGGTGGCTTGAGCTTGGCACACACATGCAGCCCTGCTCTTCTACCTGGGTGCTGTCTTGGGTTGGTAGAGCCCGTGGGAAGAAGCCATACATGGACGACCCCATTTTGGATACGAGCATCATTGGGACTCTGAAGAAGTTCACCTCCGAAGGCAGTTGTTCACAGTGTTGTGGCTTTTCTACACTGTCTGGCGCTGCTCACAGGCTGTGTCTGGCTGCCCCAGGGGATGAGCTTGGTTCAGCCACCTCCCTCAAATCCTGGCTCCCTGGGCTGGAGCTGTGGAGGAGTGGAGTCCTGGGCTGCCTGAGACCTCCAGCCAGGAGGAGGGTCAGAAGCCAAGGCTCTGGGCTCTGCTTCCTGAGCCCTGTCGAGCTTTGTCACCTGTGCCCATGATCAGAGCACAGGATGGCTTAGCAGTGATGTAGACAGAGGTTAGGGACAAGGCTGCCTAGGGTCAAATCTAAGGACGGGCCACCGACCAGCTGCATGTCCCCAGTCTCTTAAGTTCTGGTCCTCCCAACCAGAACAAAGGCATGGCACTAGAGTGACAGTGCCTGTGCTGTCCAGGTGCTGTGACAGGACAGCATGGTGTGAATTCCAGGATGAGCACTTTGACAGCTCTAAAACAGGTGCCACTCACAACTAACACCATGAAGCAGTGGGGCCAGTGTGCCCCTGTCCCCTTCAGTGTGGGCAATGCGGGGATGCATCTTATCATCCATGCAACTCAGAGTCAGCAGCATATGCTGAATAATGTAAAACTCAGACAGGGGTTAGAAGAGGAGCACCAGGCTGGGGCACAGCCAGGTCCCCTGGGAGGCTCCCCAGCTCAATGATGGAGGCTTCTCTCTGAAACAGTAGCCATGAGAATCCGCACCTCTCAGAGCCCGTGTATGTGTATGTGCCCAGCAGAGTGCCCATGTGCAGTATGTGTTTAATAAGTGACCACAATACTGGGAAAAATGGAAAGCACACACTGTGGGATTTCCATTGCTTCCCTACTACTTCTTTGTTGTGTGACCCACTGCAAATTTCTTAACTTCTGTGTGCCTTCATCTTACTATGGGAAAACAATGGGAACAACAAAATGTATCCAAATCATAGAATTGTGAGGCTTAAGTCAAATGACAATGCTTACGATAATGCTTGGCAGCAATGTAAGCAGTTATTATTTGATGAACTTATAATGAATTTCTTTTAGTCAATAAATGGTAGTTAAAATGAACACTAGGCTTCACAAAATAGTAGCAAAAAAAAAAGTTGTAGTCACTTTATGGCAAGAGCAGCTGAGGCCCAAGATGCCCAAGGTCACACACAGGTGGCACTCACAGACCCCAGCACCTAGACACTGGCCCCATGTCGCCTCCCCCAGTGTCAGCCCAGCATTCTGTGGAGAAGGGAGTTCTACCATTAGAGGAGGGAAGAAGTCACAGCCACATGTAGCATCAGCTGGGCTGGAGCACCATGGAGGAACTGGAGCTCTCACCAGCATAGTTTCCATCTCCTGCACATTTCTGCCTGTTCCCCTCATGCGAGAGGAAGTAAGTGGCTGAGCCGGGCTTCCCACTCTGCCCACCACTGCCCAAGGTCAGCAGAGCCTGCCAGCCACCCTGCTGGCCCAGCAGCCGGTGCTCTCCTGGCCTTGTGGTAGCTTCTCAGTCATTACTGCAGAGTTGACACAGCAAAACTCCCTTCTGGAGAGAGCAGAAGGCCTGGGTAGGCAGCTGGTCCAGCCCCCGGGCAGTATGAATGCCACACAGTGGGTTGGAGGCAGGGCAGCAGAGACCTAGGTGCATCCCAACCTCAACAAACATTCCAAGTGACCTTGGATGCATCACAGGTCACAGCCTCTTGCTATGCATCAATGTTCCATCTTAGAAACAAGGGTTCTGGAGCCAGGTGGGTGCCCTGTGACTGTAAGGGTCTGAAGTTTGAAGTTACCCATCAAGATCACAGGGAAGGGTGAGGTGGAGAAGGAGCTCATGTCCCTGAATGGAGTGCACATTGTGCTGTGGATCTTGGGTCAGGTGCTAAAGGGCAAGTAAAAGGCAGCACTCAGGAGAAAGGGGCAGAAGGAGGAAGCAGGGTGGGAGGAGCTAAGAAGCATGGACCTTCTGCCTGAGTCTCACCTATCCATGGGGGTCTCTGGAGCATGACCTGTACCCTAGAATTTCCCGTGCCTTATAGCACCAAGAAAGCTGGGGTTTGTACCCCATATGAGACAGTCCTGGGCCGTGGCTGCCCTCAGAGCAGAGTGGTTTGTCACCTGCTGGACAATGGCTCTGTCCGCTAGCAGGTGTTCAGGGCAAGCAGCGTCCAGGAGCTGCAATAGGCCTGCAGCTGGGGTGTGCAAGCTGCGGGCAGGTGAGGGGACTGGGCAGGGTGGACATGGGCCAGTCTTTCGTGGGTATTTGGGACACAGAGATCGGTGGGGACCAGTCTCTTCCTAATAAGTACCTGAAGGCAGGAGATCAAGAGCTCTTCAGGCCACTTCTGAATGTATCACCTTACATGACTCAGTTCAGATGAAATTGAGGCCTTTTTCTTCATCCCACCCCAGCCAATTCAGGGTTCTGAGCTCAGAGCATCTTGAAGTAGAGGTAGAACCAAACCCACAAAACCAGTTTGGCTGCACACTTGGTATGGGCTAGGCCATGTGCCGGCTCCTCCTACAGCCCAGGGATGAATCAGATCCAGAGGTGATTCTTACAGGGGAATCAAGGCTGCCCCAGCTATGAGGTGGCAGAAGATAGCAGGGCCCTAGCTGCCTTGGCCTCCCCAGTCAGTAGTTGGATATCATCTGTAAACTGGGCCAGGGCTGAGGAGTGCGTGGCCTGGGCCACTCCCACGCTCAGTGGACAGTGTAAGATGAAATCAGGTGTGGCTCAGTATGGGGCCACTGGAGCCCAGCCCTGTGTCTAGGCATTTCGCCATCCTCTCGGAGACTTGTATCTGCCTCAGTGGCCTCAGGAAAGGGACTTCTGAGCAGAATATGTACCCCAGCTTCCCTGTTCCTGGGTGCTTGCAGGGGGACTGCAGGTAGCTGGAGATGATTGCCAGTGCTCACCTCCCAAGCCTGCACAGCCTCTGAGCACCCTGTAACAGTCACAAGAGTGTCCTCCTTGTGCACAAAGACCTCTCCTTTTGCTGCTGCCTTGGCCCTGTGTCCAGGTGAGAAGTAGTTTCTGAGGTGTAAAGTAGTTTATCCAGGCTCTCACAGAGAGGAAGGTTAGAGTTGAGGACCTAGGCAGCCTGGGTTCCAAACCCCAGTTCCTCCTCATCTTCCTGTGTGTCCTTGGCCCAGGGGAGACTGAGGCCAGAGCTGACCGAGTTGGCAGAGGTTGCAGAGTGGAGCCCGGAACACTCTGTCCATGGTACCACCCACCTCCCCGGACTTCAGGAACAGAGACAGGAAGAGGGGGGCTCCTATCCAGGTATCCCCACACAGCTGCACCAGGGCACAGCCACAAGGGCAGGGTACCCTGAGGCTGACTCCTTGGCAGCCACAGGCCTGGGCCTCAGGAATTGGCCATATCCTTGGTCATCCTTTCCCCCTAAAAGACACTAATGACCTTGGAAGGATTGGCTACACTGGGGCTGCCTTTTGGGAAGAGGCACTTCATTTCTTGAGCATCTGCCGGAGCCCTTGGAGGGAACTGTGGCCCAGACCTCAGCAGCATGGGTGCCGAGCTGCAATCCCCTGAGCGAGGGACCATTCCTCTCTGAGCACCTATGTTTTCATCTCTGTGGTGGTGGATGATTGTGGCCATGGTGGAGGTTATTGGGATTGGAGAAAGGGCTGTGCACAGCCCCTGCCAGGGCTATCTTGTCACCTCAGCTGGCAGCATGTAGCCCTCATGTCTTTTTCTCACTTTGGGTCCTCAGGCTCAGCCATTGCCTCAGTCACACAGCAGGTTAACAGCAGAGGGTGAGTGGGTGCTGGCCAGCCACTGTCCTGGGAGGGCTCATTGTAGTCATTATGGGGCCTGAGAGGGAAGAAGAAACACCGCGCAGAGTTTTTTCTGCCAAGGAGACAAATTCCCAGATGCAGAATTATAACAACTTTAAGGAAAGAGACAACACAAAGAAGTCGTGAAGGGCAGCCCCTAGAGCTGGGGGCCTGGGGTGACCCCCAGCATTTCCTCCCTGTGTGACCAGGAACAAGTGACTTGACCCCTGAGTGCCTCAGTCTCACTGGGGAAGGTGAATATGAGCATCAATCTCAGTCCGTTTGTGCACACGTGGATCTTTGACAGTGCCTGACACTCTAAGAAGCATCTCTGTGGAATTGGAGTGAGGAGGGGCATCCTGAATCTTGCGCCAGCCTTCTCTGGGCCCTCATTGGCATTGTGTGTGTTGCGTTTGACCCCACTGACTGGAATACTGCTGCTGGATGAGCACCTGTAGGGTAGGTGAAAGGATAGCTTTCCATGCTGGCCCACATCCTCTCCTGACCCCTCACTCACCTGTTCCCAGGTGGCCAGAAGGAGCCTTTGCACCATGTTGGATTCTGTCCCTGTTTCAAATGCCACAGGTGTCTTGTGGGACACAGACCCAGAAACTCCTCCCCACAGCCTATAGCCTTCCAGGGTTGGCCACATACACTAGGCCCCTATATCCATGGTTCTCCAGCTTCCTACCCACCTCCATTCTTCAAATGTGGCAGCTTCTTTCCTGTCCCAGGCCCTTAGCAAGTGCTGTTTTTCTGTTGAGAAGACTGTCTTCTGTGACTCTGTATGATAGGTTTGTTCTCATTGGGGCTCTCCCTGATCTATGTGAAGAGCTTCTCCACTCCGCCCAGTGTTCCCAGTCATGGCCCCCATGTTCCACTGGCATTTACCACACTGGGTGATGTTCTCTGTGTCTATTCCCTTCTGTGTCACGTGCTCCGTCAGTTGCTGAGGACAGGAAGCTTGTCTGCCTTACTCACTGTTGTACTCAGGAGCCTAGGCCAGGTGGGGCCCAGCAGATGTCCGTGGAATGAGTGAGTGAAGGAAGAAACACATGAGGAGCTGGCCAGCTCTGGACAGGTGGCCCGGAAGGGACACAAACCTGCTCTGCTCTCCGGGGGCATGTGGTGGTGCAGAGGAGAAGGTGTCATCCTAGAAAGTGTCCTCTCAAGCTGTGCAGCTCAGCCTTGGCTGTTCAGGTTCTGTCTGGTGTCTGTGCGGCTTGAAAGGGTGATGGTCTCCTCTTCCCTCAGCCTCACACTGAGGCAGGGTCTGCAAGGTAGCGGAGAGATGAGAGTGGAGCGGATGCTCAGGGTGGAGGATAAGGGTAGGGTTTCATCCTGCAGGCCATGTTCTGAGCTGAGGAGGGCACATCTGCGCTCCGCCAGCACCAGCTAGTGCAGGACCTGCTGGGCTGGGGCCCTGCAGGAAGAGCACTCTGCTGTCCTGATCCTTGGTAAATTGGGTTTTGTCACATTGTTTGTGCCACCACTGTGTACTTTCAAGCTTGAAAGAGCCCTTAATGATGGGTTTGGAGACCAGGCCTTAATAGAAGGAAATTTCTACTCATTAGGCCCAAATGGGCTGAGCTCCGGGAAGAGCTGGTACCTGTTGCCTGTGGCTCACCTGCCACCTGCCAAAGCCCCCAGCCTTCTCCCAGAACAGAGCACGTCACGGAGATAATTGCTGGGTTTGTGGCTCACCAAGCAGCCAGAAAAGGAGCCAGGCAGCAACTGCTTGGAAAACCCTATTTTCCTTTTTTAACTGCAACCATTTGAATGACAAAAATAATGCCTACTTGTTGAAAGTACTTGTCAAAAGTACAGAAGGATCTGCCACAAAGAAATAATGGTCTCTCTTCACAACCCCCCTACTGAGCAAGCACTGTTGATAGCCTGTTTTGTCCATTCTGGGGTGCCCCTTTCCCCACATTTAACACCTCTGAAGTCTGGGCAAGGCCTGTGATGATAACACATAGAGCTTTGCTGGAAGGCCTGGTCCTTTCTGTACTGTGAAACCCACGGCTGGGCCTGCATCAGCTGAGATTTGATGAAATATGGTGCTTGTGGTTCCTTTCTCTGGCTTCTTCTGTCCCATATTGGCAGATACTAGTTTAGAGGGCTTTTGTTTCTCTCTTCTTTTTTTTTTCAGTACTGGGGATCAAACCATCAAACCTAGGGGCGCTATAGCATTGTGCTACATCCCCAGTGTTTTGTATTTTTTATGTTGAGGCAGTCTTATAAAGTTACCCTGGTAGGACCTGAACTTTGAATCCTCCTGCTTCAGCCTCCCTCGAGGATGGGATTACAGGCCTGCAACTTGGCCCCTTGCTTTCTCTCTGTTAATGGGGTCACTGTGTACATACTTTATTTTATCATTTAGCAGTGTCCCTCAGCCAGGATTCCTGGCCGATCAGCACTGTTTGATTGAGAAGCAGCAGAGGCAAGTACAGATGGTAAGAACTTTGGAGCTGCCAGACGTGCCAATCACTGCCCCTTGTGGGTGCCCACTCTGCACCCTGTGATGAGATTGAGGAGCCAGTACTCATGCATGTCCATCACTGGTGGCCACTGGGTGGAGCCTGGGTCAGAGTTTCCCTGAGGATGGCGGCCATCATGAACCATCAGTGCCCCCTGACCAACCAAGAGACCCTGGCACCAGAGCAATGGCAGAAAGTCAGAGCTCAAATAAAAACATTGTATGCAAAAGGTCAGCTTTTACAGCCAGGCACAAACAAGGGGAGGAGGTAAAGTGAAGACACAGCTCAAAGGTCAAAAGAGAAAGCAGAAAGGCAAAACACGCACATCTGAACAGACACATCCCCACCCCCGAAGCAAATAGTCTACAGTTTGAACAACTGAACAAAATAGAGGAGAAAGTCATAAAGAGGTGATGGTGATCGGCCACCCCTAGTTCAGGCCCTGTGGGTGCAGGAGGCCTGGGCGCTGCATGTGCCTGTGGGTTGTACCCTCCTGCACCCGCCCTTTAGTGATTTGGAAGCCTGCAGGGGCAGACCCTGTTCTCAGTGCCCCACAGGACTTAGCAACTTGCCGTTGCCCTCAACAGCCAGATAAGGAAACCGAGGCTCACTGACCTATAGTGACTTGCACAGGGGCAGCCAGCCACCAAGCTGGCTCCAGAGACCCCAGCTTGACCATGGAGTCAGCAGCATTTGGTGCCAGACAGTAACTGCAAGCCAATTAGGCTGGGAGGCCCTGGCCCATGATGGGGCTGTCAGAGAACACACTCAGGAGTGGAAGGATAAGGAGCCCTAGCCAGCTGGACAGAAGGCAGTGCGGTGGGAGGCACTCAGCAGGATGTGGGCTGCTCCAGCACCACAGCACAGAGTGCACCAGGAGGGGTGGGAGCACCGGAGAGTCGTGCCTGGGATGCGCTTCAGCTGCAGAGTAATGTCACAAGATCGGCCTTTCAGGAAGGCCCAGTGGCCACAGTGAGGAGGAGTCAGAGGCACAGGCTGGAGTCCCAGATGCAGATGGATGAGGGCAGACCTTCCGTGGAGGGCAGGCTCCCGAGGCAGGGCTGGGGGATCCAGGGCCTTGGGACTTTGGGAAGGAGGGAGAGGAGAGGCTCCAGTGAGACCTGATCTGCTGTGGCTGTTTGTTCAGAAAGGGACAGGGATGGAGGAAACAGGCTGGGGAGAAGCATGGCTCCCATCCTGGGAAAGGCCTGCCAAGCTCTGTAAGGGGAGGCCAGCAGAGTTGGGCAGGACCCACTGGCAGAAGGCCTGTGAATGACTACCCTTAGCAAAGGGACAGAGAGCACCACCCACTCTGCAGGTACTAGTTGAGGGCCAACTGTGCACCAGGCCCTGAGGACACCACAGTGCATGCGGCAGACCTGCTCCTTGCTCTGTGGGCTAGTGTTCCAGTGGGAGGGGACAGATAAATGAGGAGAAGTAGGTGGCTTGTCAAAGAAGCCTTAGTGTGCAGAGGAACTGAACAGAGGAAGGGGGCAGGAGAGGGATGCTTGAGTGAGGGAGGGCTTCCTGGAGATGATGGCCATAGGAGAGCTTGTGCATGGCTGCCTGGGGAGATGGTTTCTAGCAGGAGGAGCAGCCTGTGCTAAGGCCCTGAAGTGGCCGTACACTCAACCAGTTCAAGAACAGTGAGAGACTGTGGAGTGGAAGGGACTGAGCAAGGCAAAGGGGAGAAGATGACTCTGAGTGCAAACGGAGGCGGAGGGTCAAGATCACACAGGATCTTGCAGGGACTTTGGCTCTTACTGGAGAAGAACAGAAGCCACAGGAATGTTTGTTCCCAGAAGAAGAGGGATTGATTTGCCTCTGGCTGTGTGTGGAAAACACACAGGTGGGGCCAGGTGAGAGGCAGGGAGACCAGGGAGGCTTCTGGGATGAACATGATGACAGACGGGTTGTGAGATGCGGTTACAGTCTAGATATGTTTGAAGGTACAGCAGGGAGGGTGTGTTGGTGGATATTTGAGGAGGTGATTTGATTACAGAATTGAAGAGCCAGGTGGGCTCAGCACTGAGCACATTGTCTAGAACCTGATAAGCACTCAGTACGCATTCGGCAAGAGGGCAAGTGGAGGGGTAGATGGGGGTTGGTGGAGGGAAAGAGAGAGGGAGAGATGAAGAGGTAGGCAGGTGAGTGGATGGATGAATGGATGGATGGAAGGAAATAGATGGATGGGAGGTAGACAGGCATATGTGTAAATTGGTGTGTACATGGATAGAGGAATAGATAGAAGCAGGGAGGCAGGGAGAGAAAAAAGCAGACAGACCTAGGGTGCCAGGCTAAGATTCTGAAATTTTTCTCAGAGGCAGTGGGAGCCATTTTATGTGCTTGGGCACGGCCAAGACGGCATGGTCACAGTTGGAGATGCTTTCAGATGGCACCTGGCACATACCCACTGTCCCCTATGGACACTGATGGCCAGTTTGCTCTGTTTTCCTTCTGTCTCCATTATTTATTCATCAACAAGGTTTCACTGAGCACTTACTCTGAGCTGAGGGCATTGGGACAGGGTGTACATAAAGCAGGCATGGTCGTCATCCAGAATTCTGTGGGCTTCATGCTGAGACAGGGGCCGCTGTTGTCCTTCCCAGGGGGCTTAGCTTCCTGCAGCCCTAGTGGAGCTGACCAGGAGACCCAGAGAGCCTCAGGACAGCCTCCACATGGGGACCCAGCACAGTTACACCCCAGCTCGTGGGCTGCTGGGCCCTGCAGGCGTTAGGCCGTGAGTTGGGGCTGGAGGTGCAGAGAGCAGCCTGGGTGTGAGGGGAGAGGACAGTGGGGACCTGGCGATGAGCCGTATAGCCTGAACTGGGGCATGAGGCTGGCTGAGCAGGTAGAATGATTGTGGGGTGAAGTAGGGGAGATGCCAAGAGCACCCCAGAATCTTCACATTCATGTGGATCCTTCCTGCTGTCCTTTTGGGAGACCCAATTGTTCTTCAAGGTCACAACATAAGCACAGCAGAGACACGCGCCAGCCCATGGCTCTCTCCCAGAGTGGCATCTTTCTGCCTTCTTTCACACTTCCCTTTGGGGAAGAGGGGTCGGGCACAGCTCTAGGTATCCAGCCCTGGGCTGAGAGCTGATGCCAGGCTTGGCCTTTGAGCCATCCAGGAGGTGGCTCCGGGGACTGCCCAGGCCGGAGAGGGGGCGACCAGTAGTTTCCTTTTAGGGCCTTTGTGAGAAGCCACCTGGAGGCCAGCCAATGGGTCTTTTCCACCACCATGGAAATTTCCAACAACAGAATTATTAAAACTCCCAGGGCCCTTCTGCTGCCCCACTTGGTTATGAAAAACAACTCCTTGGTGGCCAGGCAGGGGACAGAGCAGCCGAGAGCCCAGCACTGAACTTGCCGAGAATTCTCCAGTGAGAGACTCCCAAGTAGATTGCTAATCAGACCCCAGGGAACCTGGCTTGGAAATCTGGCTGCCTCTTGGGAAGGGATTTCCAGCTGCCAGGGCCAGGAGCCAGGGTGGCTGCCAGCTCCCAGTGCTTGGACAGGGTGGGTCTGGGCCTTATGGGGCCAGGCATCAGCACTTGAAAAGTGTTGGTTAGTAGTTAAAGAGATGTGCAGCTAGATGGGTAGCAAGGACTGGAGGAGGAAGGAGGAAGGAGGAGGAGGAAGGCACACCGGTAAGATAGGTTGACTGGGAATTATGCCTGCTGTGTGACCGTGGTTAGTCACGCAGTTCTGCTGCCATCTGTAAGATGCGAACGATTATCTCCACCATACACAGTGGTGGGCAACGAGACCTGATGCCCCTGGCTTCATAATGACAGCATCATTTATTACCCGCTGTGGGACTGGGTGGGAGAGAAGGCATGTGAGCTACAGAGACCGACCCAAATCATTCTCTGGCACTCTTGTCCTGCCACCATGAGCTGTGTGTTGAGCAACTTCACCTCGGGGCCTCAGTTTCCCCATCCACAAAACAGGTGATTAGTCAGGTTCCCACAGGATGAGCATTGTTTTTCCTAGCATGGACCCCCTGCTCTGACCTGGAGGCCAGGGTGGCCAAGAGAGGCCTGTCCCTCACTGTGTGTGCTGGGGGCTCTGCTGAGGTGCCCCTAGGCAAGCAGAGTGCAGCTGCCTGGAGCACAGTTGTGGAGTCAGGGTAGGGCCAGCTGAGAAGCTTCAGTTGATGCAGAAGCCTCAGGAGACCCAGCAGAGGTGCGGTGGGGACACAGATCGGGGCATGGCCACCACACCTGAGGGGCAGCTTTATGCACTGCCAGTCTCCACCTCCCTCACCCCCCCACCTAGACAGGCAAAGGCTGTGCTAGGCTGCTCCTCCCTGCCTGGGTGGGACCCTCTCTGCCTGCACAGGGCACAACAGTCAGTGATAGAGCCATCCCGGTCCTGGGTGTTATATTGCCCTTGCTGAGCGGCCTCAGGCTTCACCCCTGTATGGGCACAGCAGTAGAGCCACCATCAGGCTGGGTGTGGGGTGTCATGAAACCACAAGGGTTGCCTGTCTGGCGCCAGCCTTTCTTCCAGCCTGCACTGTGTGCTAAGGCCCTGTGGAGTGCTGGCCTCAAAAGAGAGTGGAGTTTGACGGCAAACCAACCAAGCATCTGGGGATCCACTCACCCCAGCTTGCCCGCAGCAGTCCTGGTTTCAACACAGAAAGTCCTGCATCCAAAGAATTTTTCGTGCCAGGAGAACAGACCCCCCAGTACAGCCTCCATCCTCACGGGGTGGGAGGGTAAAAAAAAGTTGATGAAAAAAAAAGTTGATGTTTAATATGCATCATAGTTGTTAGTGTTGTTTAAAGAATAGCACAGTGTTCTTTTTTTTTTTTTCCTTAAATTCTTTTATTGGTACATTTTAGGTATACAATACATTTACATTTCTCACTGGGTGTTTGTACCCATAGATGATGTACCCTGGTTCTTATTTTTTTCCCCATTACCTGTGTGCCCTTCACCCCCTCCACCCTTCCCTATTTACATAGACATCATTTCCATTTTTTTTTCTTTTCTCATAATTTTTCCTTTCCCTTCTTTCCTTTAGCACAGGGTTCTTTTTGATGGAGTGGTCAGGGCAGGCCTCTCCAAGGAGGTGACAGTTGAAGAGGGACCTTGTGGGGGTGAGGGAATGAGACATATGGACATGAAGCAAGGGAGACAGCAAACAAAAGCTGCAATGTGGAAATGTGCCACTGTGCTGGAGGGATGAGAAGGGAAGGCCACTTGGACTGATTGGGACTCCTCTCTGAGAGCAAGTGATAGAAATTCCAGTTCAAGGTAGCTCAAGGGGAAAAATGTATTGGCTGACTTAATAGGAAACAAAGCAAGAGGTTGGGCTTTAGGTATGGCTGCACCCTGGTGTTAAGTGCAGTCTGCATTTCTCAGCCCTGCCTTCATCTGTGCCTTCGTTTTTAGGAGATCCTAGCAGCCAGGCAGACCCCCACAGACTATAAGGGAGAAGAAGGGATGCTCTGTGCTGAGGGCCAGGCCTGGCAAGGGGTGGAGATGAGGCTGAGTGTGGCTAGGGTGGAGGGTGTGTAGAGTGCCCAGGCAGCCTCAGAGGCCCCAGCAAGATTGTGGATGTAAAGAATTAAGGCTTGAAGGAGAGAAGGGACATAGCTGAGCATGTGTCTCAGGAAGAGTGTTTTGGGGAGAGGAGGCTGGGGCACTCGCCCAAGTGAGCACTGTTGGGGGAACAGAGATGGAGCTAGGAGGCTGGACTGGGGTCTAGACTTAGGATGGGAGTGCTGGTAAGAACCTGGCAGGGTCTCCATCCCACAAACTCTGGGGTGTTGGAGGAAGCTTGTGTCGGGGATAAGGCAGGAGCCAGCCCCTAGAGCCAGGACTGGTGTCCCACTTTACACAAGCCCCCGAGCCAGAGTCCTGGCCTTATTCAACTCCCTCCTGTGATGGCCAGGTGGAGCCCCAAGCCTGGAGCTTGCAAGTGGGGGCCCTAGTGAGGAGAGGAGGGTGGAGGGGCAGGGAGCCCTCCAGCAGGCACCAGGGGACCAAAGACAGGGCTGTTGACCTCATTCCTGCTCCCTGGTCCTGGGTCCAGGGAGGCCATGTGAACATCAGAATCATCCCTGGGTCTTGAAGCTTCCCAGGATCTGGCCTGGCCTTCACTGGGTATTAGGTACCAAGGGCAGTTAAAACCTCCCCTGCCAGCCAGAGAGCCACATGCAACATGTGCATAGCGGGAGAGCTGTCCACAGCTTAGACATTGGGAGATAGGGCCCATCCTGGGGACACCTACCTTCTGACCCACCAGATGGGACTGAATGGGTTGGGGCACTCTGCTCATGGAGCTAGTTGTGGATATCCAAGCAGATGAGATGTGATAATCTGTGTGTAGCAGAGCTAAGCCTCCCAGGGCGTGTAGCTGAGCAATTCTCAAAGACCACGTGGTTCAGAAGAGACCAGCCCTCTTTGTGCCACTGTGGGGATGTGTGACAAGAAGACGAAGACATAGAGGGTTGGGGGAGTTGGCTGCATCTGAGAGCACAGCTGGGCTCTGGTTCTGTGTGGAGCACCTCTATGGGGCTGGCACCTTCACACACGTTACCTAGCAGCACATGCTTCTGGGTGTCATCATCCACCACGTTATGGCGAGGGCATGCAGCCAAGAAAGTGTTTGCCTGATGATTTTCACAAAATTAGTTCTCAGAATGTCTGAAAGTGCAAGTAGTGAGTGTCTCCCCCTTCTACCAAGAGGTCATGCATGGATCTTTGTACTTTACAGGGCTTCAAGGACCCCACTTTGGGAAGGAAATTGGTCTTTTTGCTTCATGTTTTTTTCTCCTTTCCTCTCTTCCTTTCTTCCTTCCCCTTCCTTTTCCTCTTCCCTCCTTCTTTCCTCTTCCTTTCCCCCTTCCTTCTTTCCTTCCCTCCTTCCTTTTCCTTCCTTCCTTCCTTTCTTCCTTCCCAAAGTGTTTGCAGGTGACCTGCCCTATGCCTGGTGCTGCGCTAGGCCTAGGAATACAGTGGTGATGGGAACACAGTCTTTCCCTCAGTACTCTAGGGTCCAGCATTAATCTGGCAGTCTCATAAATACACAAAAATACAACCATGCTAAGTATGACAGCAGAGAATGTTAGTAGGTAAATCAAGGAAGGCCTCCTGGAGGAGGTGAGAGAGGAAGGAGGCAGGGCTTCGAGGAGGAGGAGGAGAGTGACAAGGGTGACTCTGGCCTTCTGAATAGCCACTGAGAAAAGATGAGGACTTTGGAGGAGCCTGAGGCTGGTGGGGTTAGGGTTAGAGGTCAATTCAAATATGCTGGTTTTGTTTCCCTACCTCACACTACACACACAATTAAACCTAGATGGGAAACACACAGGGGAAAGCTTTGTGATGTTGGATTTGACAGTGGTTTCTTGGATATGACACCAAAAGCCTTGCTAGCAAAAGACAAAAATAGATAAATTCAAAATTAAAAACTTTAGTGCATCCAAAGACTCTATCACAGAGTAAAAAAGCAGTCTGGGGGATGGGAGAAAATATCTGCAAGACATACATGTGATAATGGATTAATTTCCAGAATAGGTTAAAAAAAAAACCTTCCCATAAATCAACAACAAAAAAAAGACCCAATTTTAAAGTGGGCAAAGACCTTAAATAGACATTTCTCCAAAGAAGACCTGCACTTGGCAAAACACACACAGAATGATGTTCACCATCACAGGTCATTAGAGAGGGATGCAGAGCAAAACCTCCCTGAGACACCACTTCACACCCATTAGGATGGCTGTTGTTTAAAACACACACACACACACACACACACACACACACACACACAGGACATAGAAAACAAGTGCTGGTAAGAGTGTGGGGCATCAGCACCTGTGGGCATTGCCATGGAAATGTAAAACAATGCCATTGCCATGGAAAGCCTGGTGGCAATTCCTCAAAAATTTACACACAGGTTTGCCACACGGTCCACAATGCCACATCTCGGTACATACCCAGAAGAACTGAAAGCAGAAACTCACACAAGTGTTTGTATACTCATGTTCATAAAAGCGTTACAATAGCCAAAGACTCAGAACCCAAGCGCCTGTAGTGAGTAAATAAATAACTCAATGTGTTCTGTTAGTGGAATCGAATATTAGCCTTGAAAACTAAAGAAACTGACCCTTGCTACCACATGGATTGGCCTTGAGAACAAGAGATTAAGTGAAGTAAGTCAATGATGAAAGGACAAACAGTGTATGTTTCTACTCTCATGAGTAGACAGCAACTTACTGCTGGCTGTCAGGGCTGGAAGAAGAGGGAAGGGGGAGTTAGTGCTTCAGAATTTGGGGAGAGAAAGAGATTCTGGAGATGGACGGTGACAGGTGCTACACATCAACGTGAATGCACTTGATGGCAGTTAGCTGGATATTTGAAGATGGGCAGAATGCCAAAATTTATATTATATAGATTTAACCATGATAAAAAGAAAAATAGATAAAAATAATCAAAAGGGCTCCTACAACTAAATGGAAAGCTACAACTAGAAAGTTTCTAGAAGAAAATAAGAGAATATCTTCACCAGCTAGAAGAAGGAAATGATTTTTCAAAGAACTTATAGGCGACACTAATCATGCAAGAAGAAGCAGATTCATTGGGCTTGAGGGCTGAGAGGCCAGCAGGATACAGGTGTTCCTTGTCTGCCGTGAGGCCTGGGCTGGTGGACCATGTGTTGGGCTCCTTATTCAGCTAATATCTTAAACCATGATGTGCATTTTGGGCCCATCTCAGTTCCCCTGCTGTGTCACCCACCGGGACTAAACTAAATGCGTCTAGGCTATGTCCAGACCAAGCCTAGTCACAGTGTCCAGGAAGATGAGTCCTGAAGATTTTGAAGGTCCTGCCCTGACAGGCACCCCTGATCCAAAGTAGCAGAGCTCAGACCCTCCATTTACTTCCTCCTGGGCAAATTTGGACTCCTTTGTGTTCAGAGCTTCCTGCCTAGCTCTGTGGCTTTCAGTCCTGCTAAAGGTAGAGGCAGATGGAATCCCATTTCCCAAACCCAAAAGGCTGATCAAATATGGTTACAGGCACACAGAAGCAGTAGCTTTGCATTTTGGTTGGCAGGAAGGCTGTCATCTTCCTTCCTCTCTTGCCACGCTAGCCTGAAGTAGAGCTGGTTACAAAAGGCTCTCACACTGCATGGCTGCAGAAGAGCTGCAGGGCTCCACAGTGTGGGAGGATTTCCTCACACCTCGCCTTGCAAAGCATGAAGTCAGCCTTGAGCCTTGCTCCCTCTCACCATACCAGACTCCACTATTCCATGCCTTCTGTGTCTGTCATATGGAAGCTGACTTGGTCCCACTAGTTGTAATCCTGATTCTTTGTGTGTCAAGGGGGTCAGGGACTCCTTTGAGAAGCTGGTGAGAGCCAAAGCTTTCTCCTCAGAAAGACACAGATTTGTACCATGCATTTCTGCAGGCTTGAAGTCCCCTCTGAAGGCCTCTACAGCTCTTAGCTAAGACACACTCACTCACCTGGGGCTATGTGCAGTCCTGCCAAGGCCAGGCAAAGTGCTCTCTTGCCCTGTGCTCTGATTATCTTCTGGGGAAGATAGGCTTATACCAGTTTTTCAGGGGAAAACCTGAGCTCCCATTTTAGTCGCTAGAGGAGTTACTGGCACAGGGAGCTAGGAATTCTCAACCTCCCCTTCCTCTCCTGCCAAACCCAGAGTCCTCGACCTCACCCAGCCCTAGCTTCCCTGAATGGAGGAGGATGTCAAATGGGGAGGGGACCTTAACTCCCTAACCCCAATCCCTGGGGTTCTGAACCACCGTTGAGCCCTAGTGTACAGCCTGTGGGGCAGAACCAACCTACTGAAGGGCCCAGTGTGAGAGCACTCAGCATTGCAGGCTGAGCAAGGGCCTTCAGCTGTGGAGATGGAGGGGCTATCCTCACTCTTCCATCTGGGCCTCTCGGAACCTCAGTGTCCTTGTCTGTAAATGGGACCAGTACTCCTCTAATAGGGTCAGGCCTATAGGAGCCTAGCAGATGTGTATAAATAGCCCTGTCTCACAGATGAGAAAAGGGAGGCCGAGGGCAAGGCAGTGGCCTGCCTAACATGTTGAGCAAATAGCAGAGCTGGAGTCAGCACCTGGATCTGCTGAGCCCTAATCTGTGTTCCTGACCAAACGAGCATATAGTAGGTGCTCAGCAGTGGGCCTGTTCTTGCCCATCTGCCCTTGCCAGAGCAGCTTCCCCCAGGAGCCTGGGGCAGGGACATTAAACACACAGAACAGCAGTGATCCCAGGTGAGTGGGGAGCTTTGACAAGACCCCTCTAGGCCCGGGCCCTCACCTCCCTGTACACTGATTTCTAGAAAAGAAGTTTGTGGTCATGGACTCTGGTGACAGTGAAGGAAGATGCACTTGATTGCTCTTTTTTGCTTCTGTCTTCATTTCCCTTTCCTGCTGCAGCGTAGGTAGGAGGCCAGTGAAATGCTCAGCATGCTCCCTACCCATTCTGAGGCCCACGAGCCTTGTCCTGCTCTTAGCCTGGAAGTAGATAAGCTGCGTACAGCCCACCTCAGCTGTGATGGGTTTCAAATTTGTGGGTGTCATGGCACACTGAACTGGGGAGGGTGAACCATGAGGGCACGTGGCCTGGGGTACAGAGCTGCATATTGCCAGTGTGCTAGGGAGGCTGAGGAAAGCTTCCCGGTCTGGTGCTGAACCTTTGCCCACAGGAGGACATTTCCAGCAGGAGGCACTGCTTGGGCAAAAGCTGGAGGTGTGGAGCCTGGCACGATGTTTCTTGTGATTGGAAGGAAAGGTACAGAAAGGGGCAGACAGCTGTGGGAGTGAAGTAGGCAGGCCCTGTGCACTGGGCCAAGAATTTTGAACCTTTTTCTGGGGCAGTGGGGAGCCAGGTCTGTTGATCTGGCTGTGTGGCTTGGTCCACCTCTTCACCTCTCCCTGAGCACTCTCCCTGGATGACCTCACCCTTCCCAGGGCTGGACATTCTGCATTTAAGTTGCTCATTTCCACACTCTGTCTCAGCTGGGGCCCATCTTCTCTGCTCCCAGCTCATACATCTGACTACCCACTTTGCATCTCTGTTTGGACATTGCACAGGCATCTCAAAGATACCAAATCTAAAACTAATTCTCGATCACCCAGGCAACCCCCAACCGACCCCTGGAAACACCCTTCTGTCATGGTAGCCAACACCACGGGGACTGTGCACCAGCCCCCAACACCAGCATTACTGTCTGATGGGGGACACAGGCAGATGAGCATCGGTGGGGCGAGTGCCAGTGGGAAGGTGCCACAAAGAGACAGGGCTGGCCCAATCATGAGAGGGCTCCCAGAAGCAGTGACACTGAATTCCAGGGAGATGGTTTCCTTGAGAGAATATTTTGAGTCAGCAGCCATTGGCCTGTGTTTGGGGAGTGGGGGTGTTCTGGCAGCTCAGCTCCCAAAATAACCCAGATCCGAGGGCGGACAGCCCACAAGCCACAGAAACCATTCCCTTTCCCAGCTGGGTTCCAGCGACCTTGGAGCCCAGACCCAGGTTCCCAGGTGGCAAGAAGAGCAGAGCAGGGGTGCCTGGGACAGAGCTCCACCTGCCTGTCCCCAGAGATCCAGCCAAACTTGCAGCTTCCCTGCCAGTGTAGCAGCTTGGCCAGAGCCAAAGATAGGCAGGCAGCAGAGGATGCCCTGGAACTCTGGCTCCCCTTCACCCTGTCTCTCAGCTGGTCTTTTTCTGTCTCTGTCTGGACTTCGGGGCCTCTGTGTCTCGTTCTGTCTCTGTATCTCCCTCACTCTCTCCCACCTTCCTCTACAAAGCTCCCAATGTCTCCCTGAAGTCTACCTGTTTCTCCTTTCTCCTTCCCTCTCTTTCTCCTTCCTCCCTCTCCCTCCACCCCCAGCTCTCAAGTTCTCCTCTGCCTCCTTGCTCCCTCCTGGCTCCCCTCCTTCTGTGTGCTCCCCTCTCCTCCCTCTGTAAAATAATTACACACACACACACACACACACACACACATGCATGCACGCACGCACGCAATATACACAGACTTGCAGAATGCAGCTCCACTCTCCCCTGGCTCTGGCTCCAGAACACAGGGGCAAGGGCAGGGCAGGGTGCAGAGGGGAGGGTGCTGAGGCCCATGCTCCACAACTAGTGCTCCCCAACCTGTCCTCGAAGGGGGTCCTGGGGGTGGCAGACATCTCTGAACTGATTCCTCCCTGGTTGCAGCTGCTGGGTTCCCAGGCAGGTGAGACTGCAGATCAGGTCACTGAGCCCATTCTGCAGAATTATAAATAGCAGCTTATGCCCAGCCTGCTCCAGAGAGCAGCCACAGCTGCCACAGGACCCCAGGGGCCCCTGTCCTCCACTCCTGAAGCTATCCCTTTGAGGCAAGGCCTGCCCCTCACCTGCACAGCCAGTGGGTCCCCAGGTCAGTATCTGATGTGCTGTCACCATGGCAACCTGTGTGTCCCTGCCCAACTCAGACTCAGGTTTCGAGGTGGAAGGACTGAGGGAGAGGTCCAGTGCTGTGGACTCAGAGGCCACTGCTCTCTGCTGGGGCTTGCTGACTCTCCTGAGGACTCTGAAGTGAAGTGCTTTCCTTTTGAAGCCTCATCCTGCTGGGGAAGGGTAAGGCAGAGATGCCTGAGGTTGGGAGACCCCAAGGCTGAGCAGAGGGCTCTGCCTCCTGTCTCTGCCTGGGACTGGGCATAGTGGTCAGTTCTAGGGCTTGAATCCGGAGAGACATGAATTCAAATATTTGTCTCTACCTTCAGCCAGTTGTGAGGCCATCCCTCAATGCCGAACCTAAACTCCTACTGATCTTGGGAGTCTGGTATGACCAGGTAAATCTGACAGACTTCAGAGTTACACTGACTGGGTTTGACCTGACCTTTGCTGCTCACTCACAGGTAATCCTAAGTAGGTGCTCAGTCTTTCTGAGCCTCAGCTTCCCCATCTATGAAATGGGTGCTGAAGCAGCAATGACTCCTTACACTGCTGTTTAGAGACACTTGGCCAGGACCCTCTACACAGAGCTCTCACTGTCGAAACTTCTGTTTGAATCTCCTTGTTGGAGTTGGGCCTGCCCTCCTCAGTAACTCATTAGGTCACCTCAGGTGACACCCTTTCCTGTTTTCAGTCCCCATTCTGCAAAATGACCACAGGACCCCTCCAGGGCTGCTGAGCACTGAGATAAGCATGTCCCAGCAAACTCTCCTGCGCTGGACAGTATCTGTTATTCATCCATGGCTTGGGCTCACCTAGGCTTGGGCTCTGGCAGCCTGGGCTGGGGTGTGGGAGAGCCTGCAGGGTTACCTGGCAGCTGAGACCACAGGACAAGAAGCTTGGGTGTCAGGGTGTCCAGCGTGGCCCCTGTGGGAGGTGTGAGGCAGCAGGTGGACTTGGGCAGGGACCCTCCTCTCATTCCTCTGACCTTCCTTTCATGCCTGCCCAAGCCCTGCCATCACAAAACCCACTTCCTCGGGGTGAAAGGACATCTGGCCTGGGATATTTTTATAGGTGAAACACATGGGCAGGTTTAGAGAGAAACTGGAGCCTCTTTTGCTGCTAACTGATACAGCACTGTCACTGTTGCTGGCTTCCTGGAAGTTTCAGTCCAAGTTGCCAAAAGCACAGAGAATTCTCTAGCCCCTGGGGTGGCTGATGCAGCTCTTGGAGCTCCCAGAGTGCTATGTATGGGGCGTGGGGCCTCAAGTCACCCTGCCTGGGCTCACCCACGTTTTCTTTCCTTCACCCAGTAAAGACTGTTGGGCCTCTGTAGCTCTACTGTGTTCTGCCTGAGTGACCTTGGCTAAGCTAGGTAGCCCCTTTTGCCTCTATTTTGTTACCTGTAGTGTTCAGATGAGATTACCTGCCTCATTGAGTTGCATGTGGATTGAGTTAGGTGGCTCACATACAGTGGCTGTGCTTTGTACATGTCTACTTGTCATGAATTCTGCCCACCTTTGCAGGGACTGTGCCCAGCAGTGCAGAGCTGTCTGAGGAGAGGCTGAGGCCAGCCCTCCCCTTCAAGTTCCCATGCACAGACTCTTCATGCACTGGGCCCACTGCAGAAGTTTGCCAAACAAAAGATGAGCAGTAAACCATTTTCCCAGAAATTCGTTACTACTCAAGGAGCTGAGCATCTCTTACAGATCTGGTTATTCCTTCACGTCTCCTACAGCTGCCTCATCTAGAAAGCTCCCAAAACATGTGTGAGGTCTCTCTGGGCTTTTAGTCTCTGTCCTCGGGATGGCGGAGCAAGTAGGCCCATGGGTGCTTCTGGCAGCCTGAAATAGCAAGGCAGGCAGATGGTAGGAGCAGAATTTGGCACTGATGGGAAGGAGAGCCAGGTCTCCTTCATTTCCCATCCCAGTCACCTTGCTGGCCTGCTCTGGTCCCAGCCCTGCCTCTGACCTGAGTCAAGCGATCACTCGCCCTGCTGGGGCCTCAGTCCCCTTATGTGAAAAATGGGTATGTCACTCCAATTGCTGCAAGACATGAAGGAGGCCAGCCTGTTAAGAGTCCCTGAAGGTAACAGTCCTCATTTATCAGATCAGGACACTGGAAAGGAGGCTCTCTCTCCCCACAGCCTGTCATTCATCAGCCAGCCCCACTCTGGGTAGTTGCTAGCCCCCTGTTTGGGGGCTAATTCTAGCAGCAGATGATGAGGCCAGGCTGCTGGCTCCAGAATGTCATTCTTGATGTCTTCCAAACACAGGAAGGGGTTGCTATGTGCTTGCTGTCCCTCATTTCCAGTGCAATTCAGAGGCCCTGTACCCTTTCTTGCTCAGGGCCTGGCCTTGTACCTGTCAGCAGTGTGAGAGAGAAGACTCCCATGGGGCTTTTCTTAGAGAATGCTGAAGAGAAGGCATCCCGAAGGCCCCTTCTCATCTCCAGCCCACGTTCCTGTACCTGGCTGTCTTCTGTCCCAGAACCCCACATTCTGCCCTGCTGGTGTTCCCCAGCAAGGCAGCCCAGTGACTGCCCTCCCTTGTGTACCAAGGTTAAGAGCACAGCCATGAGACTCACCCTGGTGCAAGTCTTGGCCAGGCCATGGCCTGGCTGTGTAGTTTTGGCCAGTAACTCTACCTCACCAAACCTCAGTTTCCTTCTGTATAAAATGAAAATAAGAACACCTACCTTTAGGGGCCATTGTGGGCCTTAACAAGATAATGCGTGGGAAAAGGCAAGGGCAGGGGCAGCCCCTGATAGCATAAAACTTAGCTGCTCTTAGATTGTTTTTAATCACTGTTGCGGCCACTCAGATCCCTTTAGTACTTTGGCCTCAATTTGCAAAGAGAAAGGGTTTATTTTGGCTCGATGTAGAGTTTGGGATAGTGCTGTGGGCCTGTGGCAGCACATCATGGCAGGAGCACAGGTTGGAACGAAATCACCCACGCAAGGGCTGGCAGTGAGAAAGGGAGCAGAAAGGCTGAAGTCCCACTGTTCCTTCAAGGGCATGCCTGCAGTGACTTCAAACCTCCCGCTGGGCCACACCCATGCAAGGTCCCATTGCCTCCCAACAGCACTAAGCTGGGGACCAGGCCTTTTCCACATGGGCTTTTGGGGAGCCTCAGATCCAAGCAGTCACAGACACTTCTCCTGAGGAACGCCCTTTCCTTGCTGTCTTGCTGTGGCTCAGTCCTATCTGGAGGCAGGGACAGGTACCTGGGAGGTACTTGGTGCTGCCCTCTGGCTTTGTATTCCAACACAAGCATTTGTTTAAAAAGTGGATGGGTCTGAAACCCAGACACTCTTGTTTTCTTCCAGCTTCTGGGGTCAAGCCTTGGGTTCCTGCTGCCAATTGTCCATGTGTCCTTTGGTGCCAATGGTGTCCTTCAGATGTGCTGGAGATCCAGAAGTAGATGAACCTTCAAGGCTACAGATGCCTAAGGCATGGGGAAAGATCAGTTGACTCTTCCTGGAAAGTGGAGTCAGCATAGGGTTTACTGACAAGGGCTCCAGAGGGTGAGGAGGGTCCACTAGGAAGCTCTAAGTTGATTTTTTAATTATTAAAACAAAAAACTTCCCACAGAGATGATTTGGTGTCCAGAAGGTAACACTGGCTTGTTTAAGGGCACACATGTGCTCATTGGAGTAGAGGGTAGAAGAGGTGCCAAGAGCCAGAGAGACCCCCTCCCTGAGCTCCCATCCAGTGTCAGACCTAGCATAAGTCAGCCTGTGAAGGTGCCCTAGGAACCAGTGAGCCTCATTTCCTTAGTGTACTGATGAGGAAAATGCAGGAGTGGGGACAGCTAAAGGTGGACCTCCTTATCAGTGCAGTCCACTCATGGTTTGGGGTGAGCAGCCAAATGTAGAGTTGCATGTCCTGTGTGTGATAGTGAGACTCCAAGACCACTCTGGAGAGGCAGTGCTCTTCAGGGCCAGCTGTAGGCCCTACAATCTCTCTAGCCTTATTTTCTCACTTGTGAAATGTAAATAATAAGTGAATTTGAGATCAAACCGAAAAGCACTTTGTGCCACTTGATGTTGCTGGCATTTTGTCCAGAGTAAGCCTTGGTGGCAGATGCCCTGAGAGCTAAAGTTGTCTGCTGAAAAGTTTGAGGGTCCCAGGGCCTGAGGACCATGCTGAAGACAGCCCCTAAGAAAGGATGCAGCATCTGCCTAGTGTTCTGTTCTGTCCCCCAACCGACCTCTCAGACTAGGAGACCAGGACCCTTTTTCCAGTGAGTAAAACCCTTTGCTATAATTCCAGCTTCCCACACCCTCTAAACACACACACACACACACACACACACGCACGCACGCACGTATGCACGCGTGCGCATGTGTGCCTTATTTCGAAAATACACTCTCTGCATACCCCAACACCTACTCCACTCAGGCACGCTTATACACAACCACAGACATCCTGTCCTGCTCCAGTACACATAGACAGGCATCTGTGTACACACATGGACACATATGGATGCACATTTGCACTTTGTCTAGCCCTGACACACGTCAGGTCACACCTGTGTGTGCATGCCTGGTGACAGAGCCATGCACACACCTTCTCTGCCCTCTGTGTATGCATCCCAGGATGTGAATCTGCAGTGGAGAAGAGGGAGCAGGGATACTCTGTGCAGGGCTGACAGTAAATCAGAAAACACCTGGTAACTTTAGAACAACAAAAATTGTTAGCAAGAAGAAAATCTCAGCTGAACCTAAAGTCTTCTGTAGCCACCAGCATCAGCATGCCCTGTCAAGGGGGCATGGAAGCTCAGGCAGGAGGGTTAGAGCACTGGAGGGATTTTGACTTTTGAGGTCTTTTCCAATCTCTGGATTCAAATGAGCTAGGAGCACCAGGGCCTCTTCTGAGCTTTGCAAACATGCACCACTTTGGTAGCCTCTGCTGTTGGGAAGGGCTTGCTGGGACACCTCACAGCACAGGACATGGTGGCTAGGGATCCACTCAGTGCAGGCCTAACACCTTTAAGGGTTTGAGTCAGCCCATCGAAAAGCACACAGCTGAACCCTGGAGCCCAGTGCCCATTCATGTCAGGCCTAAGCCTGGAGAAGGCTTAGGGCATGCCCCCTGAAGAAGAGGGGAACAGAGCCCCAATCAGATTCAGATTTGGGGCTTTGGAGGAGGAGGCAACCTTGAGGTTGGAAAAAGCAGAAGGGAGCAGCACTAGGAGGAGGGGACATGTTTGGGTGTGAATAACCTCAGTGTCTAAGGTTTGGGTGTCCTGGGGCTGTGGCTTTAGAGTTCTTTAATGTTCTGGCTGAGAAATCTGGGTAAGACTTGAACAATCTTAGAAGGTGGAGGGGTCAGGCCAGGGCTCAAGGCAGAGGCTCAGGGCTGGCTCTTGGCAGGAAATGAGGAGGGGTTGTCTTCAGGAGAGCTTAGGTCTTCCCGGGCCAGCCCCCCATGGCTGGAGAAGAGACTGGCACTCAGAATTCTGTCCAAGAATGCAGGGGCCACATTCCTGGAGCAAATGCAGGTGGAGGGTGGTGGGTAGCTTCAGACAGGGGCATCATTGATAGTCTTGGGCCTGCACCCAGCTGTCTGCACCTGCTCCATGGCCATGGGTAGTCTTCCACCTCAGGGACTGCTTTCCCCTCCTAGAAATCACCATCTTTCTAGTTCAGTGAATGTCTTTCAATGGCCAGGCTTTGGGCTGAGCCCTGTGCCCTGGACTGACTCTCATGCCTCTCGGTGACCTGGGGCCCATTATTGCCTCCACTTGAGAGATGTGGCATCTGAGTCCAGAGACCTGATGGGCTGCACCCATGGCCACTCAGTAGAGCAGGTGTTCTGTGCTCTCTCTGACTCTTAAGCCTCATCAAAGGGGTTCCAACCCTACTAAGTTGTGAGTGAAATGAAAAGTGGCTAAAGAACCATATCCTGTAGGAGTGGAGAAATTCCAGAGAGAGGATGGTACTAGAGATTCTAGCTCTAGAGAGCCAGAGGTGGGCTAGAAGATAACTGCCAGAGAAAGAAGAGAGGACTTTTCAGGGTCCTGGCAGTGCACGACATGGAGAAGGACTGGGAGCCCGGGAGAATGAGAGTACAGGTGAGCCAGGCTGTGCACAGCCACTCTGTCCTGGGTTACTCTCATTTCAGGGTGTTTGAGCCTGACCATGAACCCTGTGGCTCTGCATAGCTTTAGCAAGGCTAGGGTCACCTGGGCCAGTGTCCCGAGGGAGGCTGCATTTGCATCTGTCCCTGTGCAGATGGCTGGTGAGAGTGGTGAGTGGCCCCCACCCCCAGCCGCACCCCTTCTGTCGCAGGGACTTGGCTGCACTGGGGAGTGTGGTACGGTGTTATTTTTAGAAGTGGCACCATCTGTTCAAGGTGCCGAGTGGATTCTGTTCGTCTCTGCAGTGGCCGGGGATAACCATGCCAAGTCAGGAGAAGAGCTGCATAGCTGGCCTGGTCCCATTCAGTCACATTCAGGCTAGAATGGTCACTTGTCAGCATGCCGGATGCAGGAGCCAGAGAGGGCCACAGACCACAGGGCATATGATCTTGGGGGCTGGAGAATAGGGCCAAGGTTGCTGGCAGGGTAGCTCTGGGACCAGGGCAGCCGAAAGAGAGAGAGCTGGAGGCGGGAGGTGTCGTATGGCCCCACAAATCCCACCTTTGCCAGATTCTGAGTGTCCCAAGCCTGAACCCCAGGCCTGGGGGAAGGATGAAGAAGCAGAACAGAAAGAGCTATGGGACAGGCCCTAAGGACCCTCTGTGCAACCTGCACTGGGAGTGTTAAAACCTGGCCTGACTTGTCGTCCCTCCTTGACCACTATGTTTCAGTGCAACCTTGCCTGGGCAGCTGTCACGTAGCACATGCAGTTCAGAGCAGAGGACCTGGCAGCTCTGTTGAATCTGTTTCAGATTCAACCATTATGTGACCTGGGCAGCCTCCTCCACCTTACAAAGCCTCCCTTTGCTCATCTGTGAAAGGGGGTCCCTGTGGCAGCTCCTTCCTAGGGTTTTGATGGGGATTTCCTGATTTGACACCTGGAAGGCCATGCTACAATCTTTGGCTCTGGGTCAGGGTACATTGAGCATGAGCTGTTCCTACCATCTAGCTACCACTTTCCTAAGACTGTTCCCAGTGTCCTTCATTACCCAGTAGCTTTCTCCGTCATGCAGACACATTAGTGGAGGCCTGCTCTGTGCTGGGCACTGAAGAGGCTCTGGTCTCAGGGAGCTCCTGGATGGCAAGCTGGCCAAACCCACCCAAGACAGAGGGTAGGGTATGGAGTCAAGGGGTGAACCCTACTTAATGGGCTGGTGGTAGAAGGGGGTTGAACTTTGGAGCAGGGAATTAGAATGTCATAGAGAAGTTGGCACTGGAACTGCATTTTAGAGGGTGAGGCTTTGCTTAATAGAAGAGCAGGATGGACCATTCTGAAATGGGGAGCATGGCTGAGGAAGGCATGAGGCAGGGAATGTGTTGTTCAGAGAGCAGCAGGGAACTCCATTAGACAGAGACCAACTGGAGCATGGGGCCGACTGGACAGTGGAGCCGACTGGGCAGGAGCCTGGAGGCCATGATTGTGAATGTGTTTCTCCCACATGGACACTGGGGAGGCTGTTTTTAACCCAGAGAGCAACCTACTCAAGCCCAAAGGTGGCCTGATGTGGTGGTATTAGAGGTAATTCCCAGTTCCACCCCAGGCCCTCCCACTCATCAACTGTATGAGCTTGCTGTATGTTATTTTAAGCCAGCCAGCCTCAATTTCCTCATCTATAAAATAAATATTAGATGCCTACCTAGTGGAGCTGTCATAGGATATGTTTAGAACTAACACAGCTTCTGACACATAGAAGCCACTCTGTGTGTGGCAGTCACCCTCAACCTCTCTCTGGGGGCAGTGAAGGAGGAGCATGTGAGGCCACCACCTGTCAGGAGGCTGAGAATGGGAAGCCCAGGCCAACATAGGGGGAGCTGGTAGAGGAGGAAGAAGAGGGAGCTGAGCCCTTATCCAGTGCTCCCTAGGTCTGGGCACTGGGTGGACCAAGGAGGGAGTGGAGTGAAGGAGGCTGCTTCAGATGCTGGAGGAACACAGGCGTCACTGAAGGATACAGATGAGTAAGCAAGTGTGAGGCCCTGGAGCACCTCAGAAGGACCCTTGGCAGCCATAGGAGGCCAGTGCTGGAACGGGGAGAGAGAGCACATTGGAAAGGTCAGGTTGCACCCATGTTAAGCCACAGTTGATGCCAGGGAGGCAGTATTGCCTGGGAGAGACAAAGCTTTCCATGGGCAGAGGCAGAACCAGGAGGAAAGCCTAGTGTTGGCCTAAAACAGAATCACAGAAGCCTGGACAGATGAGGCCAGATGAGCCCCAGGAGAAGGGAAAGGAAGGGAGGAGAGTGGGGAGGGGACAGCCTCTGTGGCCAAGAATGTGAAAAGTGGAAAGGACCAGACAGGCAACCAGGGGATTTGTGAACTACACCAGGGGAGTGTTGGATATAAAAACATGCACCTAAGAGGTGAGGATAAAGCCCCACCACACTGGAGCTACTGCTGGTCTAAGGTCCTGGCCCCACTGCCAGACAACCATTCACCCAGGCAGATCTCACAGGCTGTGGACCTGTGACTGAACCAGGCCCTGGCAGTGCCAGCACCAATAAGCCACAGGGAACCCCTTCAAGCAGCCCCATTCTGGGGACCTGGAGAAACTTATGGAAGAGGGAGGAAAGGAGACCTTTGCATTGGGCGGGTGGTGGGTGCAAGCCCAGGTATGAACTTCAACCTATTCTCACCAGCTCCCTGCTCCTCCTCAGGCTTCCTGGCCTTCAAATTCACCTCCTTTGATCTGAGGGCAAGTCAGGGGCATAAAAGAGATCTGTGGTCGTCCTCCAAGGGAACTATGCAGCAATAGTCTAGGCTCAGGCCTAGAAGGCAATGAGTGCACAGTCACCAAGACAGGATCACTCTGCTCATGCTTAGAACAGTGACTGTCTTAGGGAGGAACAGGCTGGAAGACACCTCACCCAGACAGACAGACAGACAGACACACACACACACACACACACACACACACACACACACAAATCCCTGCTAGTTCCTAAGTCATTCAGGATCCTTCACTCCTTTGACTCCAACAGTCCTACTTTCTGCCTTTTTAAACCCTCTCTCAATATAGTTAGATTTCCCAGCCTCTGCAGTCTCAGGCCACATAGAAAGACTGTCTCCTAAGCCTTAGTTCCCTGCTTCACTGACCTGGACCCCAAAGGACTCACTCAGCTGTTCAAAAGCAATCTCAGGTGTATCCCTGTCACCTATGTGAGTAAATTCTACCCCCAAGCCATGGGGGACAGAAGGTAATACATTCAGTCAAACTGATAACCCACTGCCTAAATATTGCTCCTGGTCCTGGCAAAGCCAGAGGGAAAACACCTGTGCAACACCTGAGTGAATCTGTAGGTGGAGTTTCTGGCATTGGTGGCAGAGGGCACTGATGGACCAAGGTGGGTTCTGTGTCTATGTACTGAGTGGCCCCGAGGGCCTTTTACAGAATGTCCCCATGCCAGGTTTGCCTATTGGGGTTCTTAATGATTGAGAACCGAGGTTTGAGCATCAGGATTGAATATCAGGAGTCAATTCCCCACCCTGCTCAAGAACACATGGGAAAGGCTTAGTGCCCTCCTGGCACCCATACCAAGCACCCCACATTAGGGAGAACCTTGGCCACAACCTCTCCAACCCCCTATTCCACTGACAATATTGCTGTCCTGGAAAGCTCCTGGGATGCTATACCACTTTGTTCTTTCAGCACCACGATGTGTGGACAGCTCCTTGACCTAGTGTACTGAAAGCCCACCCCTGCATCCCTCATCAGCACAGTGGCCTTGGGACAGCTCCCAATGCAGCTGACTCCGGGTTGCCAGCTTCTTTGTCTCCCCCAGGAGTGCTATCTTTCAGTGCCAGGACTACATGGGCAGCTCTCCCTCGAAACCTTTGCTGGTCAGCCAGCAGGGGGTAGAAGAAGTCCTATGTTATCAGGTTCCCTGGCCTTGCCACCCAATCTCACTGGCACTGCCTCCATTCATCCATCAACACTTTGTCCCCAGAGACAGCTCTCTGGGCCCCAGCCTTCCACAGTCCGAGGTGAAGCCTGAGGACCCACCACCCAGGTAGCCACTTGGCTGTGGTAGAATGCTGGGCACAAAGGAGCACTGTGCTTTGCTCTGTACTGTACAGACCAGAAAGGAGCCTGGCCTACTGGAGAGAGGGGTATAGATAAGCCCAGGGGTGGTTCTTGAGAGTATGTAAGAGAAGTGACAGTGCTCCTCAATGTGGGACCTTAGCCAGTCACTTCACTGTTTCTGTCTTTTGTATATAAAGGGGTGGGCAGTACCTGCATCATGCCATTACTGTGAAGGACTGAACAGGACAATGAGTGCTAGAATGGTGCCTGGCACATAGCAAGGACAATGATAGTGTTGCTCTTATAATATTTTGTCCTTCTTCACGTCTCTGTTTGGAGTCCATAGGGACAGAGCAGAAGCTGAGACACAATGGGCGGGGTGAAGGCAGAAGGGAACAGTGTCATTATGGCCACTTAGGCCAGCTGGGATCTAGGGCCCGGAAGCAGCTAAGCCTGCAGAGGGCACCTTCAGAAGTTCAGTGCTGCTGTTGGGGGAGAGAAGTGGCTGGAATCAGAGGTCAGTGTCCAGATCAACTGCCTGCTCCAGCCCCAAGCTGCAGGCCCCTCCCTTGTGGCCCAGAGTGAAGCCTCCACAACACTGCTGTCTTACCTAGGCTCCCTTGCCACCATCTGCTAGCAGTTTTATTCTTTCAACTTCCACAGAAAACTCACAAGGCTTTTTAATAAAGGTCCCTAAACCTGGAGCACACAAAAGGCACAGATCTCAGAAGGCAGGTGCTGCTGTGTAGAGGCCTGAGTGGGTATCAAAGGCAGTGATGAATTCTAACCAGCTTGTGTCTCCAGACTGAGACCCTTCTCCTTCTTCTGCCTCTAGCCAAGCAGGACAGGCCCTGCACAGGGGGATATCCCTGCCTGGTGGCAACAAGTCCAAAGAGTTGTGTTCCCCTGTGATGCCAGAATTGGAGTGCAGGAGAGTCCTTGAGGGTGCTGCTTTAAGATTGAGTGCCCATCTATCCCCACCCTCACTTTATGGAAGAGGAAACTGAGGCAAGAGGGAGGCACTGAAAGTCATGCTGTGACTTAGTAAAGGGCAATGGGATGCAGAGGACAGAGACAGGACTGGAACAGACATATTTAAACTATGTCAAGTCCTGCCCATGTAACCTTGGCCACCTAGGACCTCTCTGAGTTCCAGCCTCCTAACCTGTAAAGTAGACTCAGCTCATGGAAGGAATTTGATATGCGATTGCTGTTGACGGTAGTAGTCAAACCAAGTTTAGGACCCAGAGGATCTGGCTCCTAGGCAGGAGCCATTTTAGTTATGTCTTCCCAAATTTGAACTGGGTTACCTAACTCAGCCTGACCCCAGCATCACATGAGGCTCTTATGGCAGAGAGAACTGGATCCTTATAACTCCAGTGCTTAGCACAGGGTCTGAGATGCTCCTTGTTAGGGTTATTAGTTGGGTAGGCGAATGGATGGACGGACAGAAGGAAGGATGAGTGAATGGATGGGTGAGTGGATGGATGAGCTGATAGATGAAGATGTGTGTGAGACACTTGAAGGACAAGAAATGGAGGGTTCCGCCCCCACACACACCTAGCATTGGTAGCCCCTCTGGAGAACAGTGGGCAGTAGAGGGCATTGGCCCTGTGTGTAAGAAGCTACACAAGAAGCCCTGGGTCCCTAACTGTGAGTTCCTGAGCCCTACTTCTGCCACCTGTGCCTTTGAGGCTAGTGAAAGACTGAGATTTTGGGGTTTTTTATTTCCTGTTCTGGATAACATAAGAATTGTCTACAAATAGCACTGAATTTGCTTTTGAGGTTTTCATTTTTGGTTTGTTTGTTTTTTGGGGTTTGGTTTTTTTTGGTACCAGGGATCAAATTGGGGACCTTGCGCTTGCGCAGCAGGCAGCAGCACCACTGAGCTAAATCCCCGGCCCTGAAGTTTTCATTTTCAGTGCCTTTCTCTTCACCTGTTCCTTCTAAACCATGAGAATGCAGAGCTGGGATTCCCATCATTGATGCACACTCTCACACATTCACACACTCACACACTCACACTCTTATATGTTCTGATGGCTTGCCTGGTGGCTTTGCCCTTCAGAGTTACTCAAACCAAGCACACTTCTTCAGACATGCTTCTAGCACCCCCACACATGCAGTGACTTACACACCCAGCCAATAGCAGCATTTTCACATGCCTGCCTTCTGAGTGGGTCCGGGCCCTGTCCACTCATACTCACACAACCTCGGCATGCACCCACACTCACCTACCCACCAGGCTCTCTCTCTTGGTCACACACGTGTGGAGAGCTATGTAAGAACATGGCTGAGACTCTGGATGAGGACAAAAGAGGAGCTGCTGTCTCTGTGTCCCTGATTGCCTGGCTCTGTTTACCTGTTGCCTAGGCTCTTCAAGGATGAGAATGACTCCTCAGCACCAGAACAGCAGGGAGCCCAGGAGAAAAAAAGAAAAATGTCCTACCCCAAGGGAACTAGAATTAGTTCACCCAGACCAGAGCAGAGGGGAACTTGGCCTTGCTTGTTGTCCCCACAAGCTCAGCCTCCCCAGCCATCTGACAGCTCTGCCCCAGGGTGTGGCAATCTCAGAACTCAGCTGTTTTAAAGACTGCACTGCAGGGGATGATGGGCTGCTCTGGCCACAGTTAGACGCAGACAGTGAGTAAATTATCTCAGTAAGATCAGTCACCAGGTAAGAAGTGCTTCATCGCCAGTAACTGCTAAGCTCTACTCAGTGAACCCCAATGAAGAAACTCTTTAGGGCTGGCTGTTGTGCTGCTCCTGTTTTGGGGATAAGAAGACGGAGGCACAGAGAAGTGAAGAGCCCTGCCCAGGTGCACTGCAGTGACCGGTGGAGCCAGCCGGGGCCACCAGGACCTCTGAGCTGGACCTGTGTTCTTGTATCAGTCGTTGCTGCTGCTGCAGATAATTCAAAGGAAACGGTGGCTTTAAAAATACATATTCAGCCTGCATTTAAATTCAGCATGTCTTAAAACAGAAGGATTTGGCATCCAAAAATTATTTTAAGCACATAATTCATTTGCAACTGTCTCAGCTATCATCTTTCAGCTGGGACCTGAAAGGCTGTTTGTTTAGGCTTTTTTTTGGTTGTTTTTTGTGTTTGTTTGTTTTTTTTAAATCTTTCCTTTGAGAAAGATTCTTTTTTTGTTAAATTAACTAAAAAAAAAAAAAAAATTGCTCATTCCTCAGCTGGCCAGCATCCTTCCTGGCAAAGACTTACTATTAAGAGGCCTCTAACCTATTCTTGAGTCATTGCAATGTAACAATGCAGAGTCATTTAAATGCTAATAAGATGAAGCTGAAATGCCAGAATTCAGTATTGTCAGGTGTTTTCTGGATTCTAAAGGGCTTGGAACTTCAGAGTCTGAAGGAACCCCAGAGAGCACTACTCTAATCCCTTCACTTGCCACATGGGGAAACTGAGGCCCAGGGAGGAAGATGCTTGATTAAGGTCACAAGGATGGAGCTGGGACAGCAGGAAAGAGCTTCTCACCAGGCCCTGGCCTCCACTGGCTCTGTGGCCCCTGGTGTGTTGCTCAACCTCTCTGGGCCCAGGACTGCCTACATACCCTTTTGATGACCTGGGGTGGTGTGGGGGGACTCCAGGAAGCCATCATTGTAGAGTATCTGCTCCAGACCGGGAGCTGGATCTTTTAGGGTCTTCACAGAAGCCTGAGGACCAATGGGGCCATCTCTACAGTAAGGCTCAGCAAGTTCAGGAGCCTTCTCCAAGGTCATGCAGCTCATTTCGTCCCTCAGCTGTGAAATGGTTGGCATGTGATGAGGCATCTAGAACATCAGAGTCCAGTGAAGCCATGGCTTGAGGAGACAGCAGCCTGACCCAGCTCCAGCCTCCTACCCCTACCCATTACACAGGAGGGAACTGGAAAGTGGAGGGTAGGAGAAGCATCTCAAAGACAAAGCCATGACTACTGACTCTTACCTTTCCTGACCCCCAGAAAACCCCTAAAGTAGGTAGGACAGGAATCACTTGCCCATTTTGCAGAAGAAACTGAGGTCATCTGAGGACCTATCTAAAGTCATATCTCTTATACAGACCTAAAGTTGACCCAGATATTCATTTATTCACTAAACATTAATTGACCACCTTCTAGATGCCAGGCACTGTACCACGTACAAAGCAGACATGGCTACTGTCCATTTGATGCTCTCAGGTCCCTGGGAAAAGGTTCAGAGTTAAGCAGGCCTGAACAATGAAGTATGAGGTGGGCTACACTTGAGGTATCTGGGTGCTAGGAGAATCTATGTAGGCAACATGGTGAGGGACATTTCCAGAAAGGGAACCTGGGGCTGAGGAGGACAGTGCTGTTGGGAGGGCATAGTGCAGGGAGTGGAGAGTCTTCTCTGCAGGTATGTAGCAGAGCTGTAGGCTTGAGGAGCTGAGAGAGTCTACACACACTATGTCAATCCACTTGCATTACATTATCAAATGGTTCTATGCCTGTGGACCTCACATTATTTTATTATTTTATATATATTATTATTATTTTGTGTGTGTGTGTGTGTGTGTGTGTGTGTGGTACTGGTGATTGAACGTGGACCTCAAATTTTTTAATTGAGCAAATCTCCTGGTCAGAGCAAGTACCGAAATGAGGTAGATAACTTAGAAGGAAGACCAAGACACCCAGAACAGAGGTGACCTCATATGTGCACCAAAGAGATTTGGGGCCAGGCATAAGCAGCATCAGAAGGGGCGGGGACATGAGATCAGTTACCTGGGGTGGAGCTCTCAGTTTGAACTGACTGGTATCCTAGTTTTTATCCTCCACACTTGTTCCTATCAGTCCCTTCCTGCATCTTTTACTGTGTCTCTGCCAGCCTATACTAACAGTTGTATGTTTCTCTTTCTTCCTGGTGCATCTTTTGGCTTAAGTGCTGCTTAATCTGCAGGGAAAAAAAATATTTCCTAGTCAGATTTAAGAAGAAAGGCCTGTCCTATTACTTTGGGCTGGGTCAGATCTTCCTGCTCTGGACTTACACAGCACCTGGAGGTTCCCATTGTGGCCAACCTTTTAAGCCATGGAAATCACTAATTAGTCTCTTTTCCTCACTGTCAGCTCCTAGAGGTCATGGCCATGTTTTCCTGGCAACAAATAGGTTTCCAAAACATGGGAACCTATGGATAGATAGGTAGATGGGCAGATAGGTGAATGAATGAGTGGGGCATTGGCACATGGATGGATGGGCAGACAGATGTATAGATGGATGGATGCATGGGTGTTTGGATGGGTGGATTAGTAAATGGTAGATGGATGGAGGGATAAATATATGGATGGGTGGACAAATATATGGATAGGTGAATGCATCATGGGTGGATGCATCAGCAGTTGGATTGGAGGGTAAGTGAATTGGGGAATGGGTGGATGGATGGATGGATTCACAGGATAGATGGTTGAAGATTACAGTTGATTTTAACGTAATAGTCATTAATATTGACAGTACCCCATTAACTTATGCCTACTACTGTGATCACAGATATAATTGCTGCTGGCGATTCTCATAGCTTGTGCTATCAGAGATGGAATTACCAGCACCTTTAAGTTATGCTGCAGGTAGCTGGGGGACAGATGCAAAACAGTGCCTCAGATTTAAAAAGTCCCCTGTGGCTTCCAAAGCCCTCTGGTTCACATATGGCAATTCATTTAAGCCTCATAAGAAGTCATTGAGGGGGATTTGCCAGAGTAGGCCTCAAGTGTCCTGACTAGGAGTATGTCTCAGAACACAGGCTGCCTGCTTCCAGACCCCCAGCTCTCCCACTGCTCAGCCATGTAACCTTGGGCAGTTGAGTTCAACTTTCTTAGTCTTGGTTTGTGCATGTATTCTGTGGCAATGACAAGATTACCTGTCGAAAAAAGTGGTTATGTGGATTGATGACAATCACAGTAATCACTGAGTACTTAGCATGTACTAGACTTGGTTCTAAGTTTTTACATGAAAAACCTCATCTGTGAGGTTGATACTGAGGGTGGGCCACTGAGCCAGCCCTTTCTTATAAGGTGATCAAGAAGGGTCTACGGTCTTAGGTTAAAAAAGTCTTCCACTCTCTGACACCTTCCTGCTGTGGGACCTTGTGCAAATGACTTCATTCCTATGGACTTTATTTTCTTTGCCTATAAAATGGGTATAATTATAGTATCCACCTCACAGGACCTGAAGATTCCGTAAGATATTGTTTGCGCTTTGTTAACTCCTTTAGCAACTATTTGTTAGGTATCTAGTAGGTACTTTTCTAATCAAAGCAGCACACAAAACATACAAATTTTTGCCTCCACAGAATTTGTCTCCTGATGGGTGATAACATAGGCATAGTTTCCCTTTTTCTTTCTCTTCCTCCCCCTCCTCTGCATTCTCTTTCTTCTTCCCCCTACCCCTTTATTTCTGTCTGCTGATGATGGAACCCAGGGCTCTGCACATGTGAGGCAAGTGCTCTACCACTGAGCTCTACCCCAGCCCCTGATAGATAAAACTATATACACACCCTGCCACATGGTATGTGCTTAAGAAGTGGGGGCGTGGACACAGTGATGCTGTTCTTATTATAGACAGGCTTGGCCCCACCTCACCTGCTCCTGCTTAGAGTCAAATCTCATATGAGTTCTGGGCCTGGTGCATGCCAGTGTGAACACACCTGCAGAAATGGAGATGGGAGAGCAAGCCCTTGATTTATCTGGTATCCACGTCTCTTATGGAAGTATCATGTCCATATTGTGTTCTACTCCATTTGATCCCTGTTGGTCCCAGTGTAAAAAGGAAATGGAGGGAAAGCTTCTTCCTGCGTCCTTGAATAAAAGCACCCCCTACAAGGCATGGTGGGTTTCTCCTAAGGCTGCAGCACCTCTGACCCATATCTGAGAAGGCCAGTACTCCAGGTGGAAATACAGCAGATTTGAACATGAATCACTACTCCCAGGAGGTTGGGTAGTAGCCAGAGGACAGAGGGGAGTGATGATTACTTCATTTTACACATGAAGGAACACTAGAGGTTCCAACACTGGAGGTACTTACCCAGCGTGCCAAGCCAGGATGTGACAAAGCTTAGATTTGAACCTGGCTCTCTCTGATTCCATATCCTGTGTTCTTAACTACTGCCTGGTACAGTGCACCCACAGCTCAGCATTGAGGAGAAAGGAGGGAGTGCCTCCCTGAGGAAGGGGGAAGATCCTGGGCTGTGAGCCAGGGACCACCCCATTCTGGCTCCTCTGCTTTCTTGCTCTGTGTGGTTTGGACAGAGCTTCAGGGTTTCCGCAGGGAAAATAAAACTAACCCTGAATGTCTCCAGCTCTGAAATATGAGGAAGAAGAAAGCATTGTGAAGGAAAGGTCCAGCAGGTAGGGTCTGGGGCAGCGCTGAGCAGCTCAGTCCTGTCCTTCTCCCCTTGTCCCCTTCCCCCTCGCTGTCCACAGCTGCTGGGCGGGGCTGGTCCCTGTGCCAGCCCTCAGTGGAGCTCAGCAGGGGCCCTTTGTCACCCAACGCTCGCAGGGCTCTTGGCCCCTGGTGTTGGGTGTCCAGGTGGATTGGGTTCTCTCCTGGCAGCCCTGCAGATGCTGCACTCCTGCGCGGGTGGCCTGCATGCCCTTCTCCTGTGCTCTGGCAGGGACAGTCAGCTGCTGTCTATGGTGCTGGTCTCTGGGGTCCCAGGTGAGGGCTCAAGGGCCCATTCTGGGACAGGGATGGAGCTGGCCCCTCAGGCCAGGGTGAGGGCCTTGGCTGACATGGTTGGGGGCTGTGGAAGGAGATTGGGGCTCTGTGGGATCCCAGTGGGAGGGATGTAGGATGTGGAGGTAGCATGAGTGGGGAAATCATCTCTGTATAAGGCCCCGGGCTCCATACCTGGGAGAGGGGACACGTCCCAGATCATGTGGACACAGTGCATTTGTAAACATGTTGGAGTCAGAAAAAGGGAAATGGCTTGGAGTGCATAGAGGAGCTGTGCATGTAGGTGTTTTTGAGGAAAAGGGATGTGGGCAAATGTTGTATGCCTAGAAATGCTGCTATGCATGATGGTATGTGAGAGGTGTCCATCACAGTGGTGTAAAGTGGGGCTGTGGGTTGGTGGGTGCGTGCTGGAGGTGTGTGTACACCCAGGGAATGTGTTTGGAAGTTAGCGTGTTACACAGCATGGTGAAGAATTAGGGGGCTAGTGTGCTGTGAGGCTGTACCAGGCTATGCCTCAGGATGGTAAACTTTGGGGTACCTAGGTGGGTGCTGGTAACTTTGGATTTACAGGATGTGGTGGTATGTTAGGAGCGTTGAGCAAAATGTGTGTTAAGAGTACATGTGAACGTGGTCCGTGTTGCCTGGGCTGGTATGTATAGACCTGTACCATGGATCTTCCTGAGCACTTGTTCCATGGGGCCTCCTGTGCCTGCCCTTGTCACCCATGCTGTCTTTGTCCCCACAGGAGCCACTGCCCCTGACCATGTAGATTCCAGCTCTGGGAGCAGCATGGGCCTCACTGAATGGAGACTCCTGGGTCTGCAGCCCTGAGCCCCTCTGGTCCCTGGACCTTGCCCCACACTCGGGAACATTCCTCAGAATTCACCACCGCTGTTGCCAGCCCACCTCAGCCACTGCCACCCCCTGGGACCAGGAGTCGGCCGCCTGGAGCTGCAGCAGTCCAGTGAGGTGTGCTGAGGACAGCTACACACGCTCCCCCCCATCAGAATCCTGGTGTCCAGTGCAGACTCTCAGGCCCACCCCAAGCAGGGACTTCAGCAAACATGGGTGATATGACCAACAGTGACTTTTACTCCAAAAACCAAAGAAATGAGTCCAGCCATGGGGGCGAGTTCGGGTGCACAATGGAGGAGCTCCGCTCCCTCATGGAGCTGCGGGGCACGGAGGCTGTGGTCAAGATCAAGGAAACATATGGGGACACTGAAGCCATCTGCCGGCGCCTCAAGACCTCACCTGTTGAAGGTAGGTGTGGGACACTAGCCCTAGAAGCTACCATTTGAGGTGGCCCCAGGGCCATATTCTTTACACTTACCAGCAGGTATGTCTACAAAATAGCTGAAGTGCCAGAGTTGCCTTTCTAGTGTTCTAGCTGAATGTCAGCTCCTTCAGAGTTGGCAGGAAATAGAGCCTCACCATGGATAAGTCTGACCCAAGCCACCTACAGAGAGGACTGCAGGAAGAGATCTGGGTCCAGGGCCAAGTCAGCCTAAAGGGCACCTCACGACCACTGTAGGGGGTGGTGGCTTCCTTATCCTGGGAATCAAACAGGCATCCAGTCCTTAAGGCAGAGGCAGAAAGGTGGCTGGAGAGAGCCCAAGTGAAGCCTGCATCCATGCCCAGAAGGGACTCCTACTCCCCTGGCTCCTCCCACAGTGGTCCCTTTGGGATCCCAGCCACCATCCTCCCTGCCCTGAGCTCAGGAGCACCCTCATCCAGACTCTGGTATGGAACCACTACACCAAAGACTGCAGTCAACTCTAGCTGCCCAGGCAAGCCTTGCTGCAAGTTGCAGGTCTCTCCCAAATCCAGGCTCTGGTCAGGAACCATGGGGTTCTGGGGGCAGTTGTGTGGTTGTGGAGCTGCTGGACACACCAACAGAGTGGGCTGTGACAGATGTTCTTGTTTGCCCTCTGGCAGTGGGAGTGGGGTTTTCTTGCAATTGCCAAAATGAGCAAACCTGAGATTTCCGGTGAGAAAAGCTTTCAGCTCCTGGGGCTTTGCTGGAGAGGACCCGAGGTTGGTCATCTGTTGAGGGAAGAGAGGAGAAGCCAGCCCAGCTTGGGCACTGGCACTCAGAGCATGGGTCCCCATCTGCACTCTCACCCACTCAAGTTCCCTTCCCAGCCATGATGGGGAAGTGGTTCCTAACAAACCCTGAAGGCCTGGTGTGAGGCTCTGCCCTGACTCAGTCCTGCGGCTATGCAAAGGCTGCCCTGAACCTGTTTCTTTCTCTGGGAGATGAGGCCAGTGCCTATTGCACAGCAGTTGGTTTTGGCCTAGGCAGACTGTGAGGCTCAATAAGAGGCAGATCCGATTATTCAACAAGTACGTCACAGTCCTTGCCCCAAGTATAGACCACAACCTAGAGGGCAAGCAGCACCCGGACTGGAGAAATGCATTTCCCATGTGCAGTACCACAGCTGGGCCCTGCTCCATATGAACCCTGCACCCATCCTAAAGAGGCTGCACTGTGGGCTCCACTGCTTAGCTGGGCCACTCAGTCTAGTGTCATGTGCACCTATGCTCTGGGGTGCCCAGCACCCCTTGATGTCTTCAGTCTCTTCTCTCTGGTCAAGAGGAAAAGCTAAAAACAAGTTCCTGTTGTCACTGACACTTTGTCCATAGGCTAAGCCTGGGCAATTTCGAAGTATTGTGTGAAAAATAAGACTTAGTTTTCACATTTGTAAACTGGAAAAATAATGACATCTCTGACTGTCACTCTGCCCCCTACCAGCCTCCTGGGCCATGCATGTGCCTCAGGGCCTCATGTCTGACCATTCCAGGTCTGGGTTCCTACTTTCTCATGATGGCCAATTAATATTGGAGCAGAGCGATCTCTGAGAAGGAGGAGAGCCTGTGGCAGAAGTAGTGGGTAGTCCTGCTCTTGTGGACTCTGGAAGGATCTCTCAGGGATAGGGCTGGGGAGGTGCGGAAGAGTAGAATGTTGCAGATCCCAAATTCAAGTGGCCTGGGCTCAAGGCCCAGCTCTACCAGCCCTGGGGCTCTGGACATGTGGCTCAACCTCCCTGGGTGTGTTTCCTCCTCTGTAAAGTGGAGATAATCACAGTGACAACTTCCTAGGGCTGTGGTGAAGACAGAAGAAAGTGGCATAAAACAATGCAGGCATAGGGGCAATTCTGTGTGTTAGGGTTCAGCCCCAGAGACCAAACACCTCCATTTCCCCATCAATAAAATGGGTTGTGCACATAAATGAACTCAGACCAAGTGCCCAGGATGATGTACTGGATGACGCAGCCACCTTTTCTGGAAGTAGTGGACTGTGACTCTTCCAGATGCCTGACTGATATCCCCACATCAGCAAGGCTTTGAACTAGACCCTTCTGTATCCTTCATCACAGGAGCCCTTTGGTGGAGGTGTGACCTCACCTTACAGAGGAGGGGCACAAAGACTCCCAGTCTCCATCTCCAGGTCAGACAGGCTTTGAATACAGTTCCAAAACACCACACCTGTGTGTCCCCATGGGAGCAGTTCTCTGTGCGGTCCACTGTTGGGCCAGGCCTGGGGAAGGAAGGACCACAGAACACTCTCTTTATGCTGTGTCCTGTTTCATATTTGTTCTGCCCTTAGGGGCCTCTTGTCATTAAAGAAATATCACACCTCCCAGCCCCAGCTTAAAAGCCACAAGGTCTGGGCTGCGCCAAGCCTGCACTGCCCGCTGCCAATCTGCCAGCCTGCCAGCTTCAGAGTCCCAGTACAGAAAAATACTCAGCCTTGCATAAATTAGCCTGCCCTTTATGTCCAGCTGCATTTAGGCAAAAAGGTCTCTGCCAGTGATAGATGGGGTCTGCAGCCACAAGCAGTCAGATCCCACCTGTGGCTCCGCCTGCTGCCACTGCAGGACATGGGCTCAGCTCCCATGGCCTAGTAATGTCAACTGTTCCTCTGGAGGCCTGACTTTGGTGACACCCTTCCAGGTCTCCCTGGCCGGCTGTAAGGCCAGGGAAGCCTCTGTCCATTCTGAGCACCATTTCCTCTCTGTCCACTGCTGGTTCTCTTTTACTCTCCTCTGCTCCCTTTCTGCCACATTCTACTGGCCTAGGGCTGTAGTTTCAATCTTTTGGGGGCGAGTTTTTTGAGACAGAGTCTTGCTATGTAGTTCAGGCTGATCTTATTACAAACTTTTTTGGAGGGGGGGGGTACCGGGGATGAACTCGGGTCCTTGCACTTGTGAGGCAGGCAGCGGAACCACTGAGCTAAATCCCCGGCCCTGATCTTAAACTCACTGTGTAGTCCAGTCTGGCCTTGTACTTATGGCGGTCCTCCTGCTTCAGCCTCCTGAAGTGCTGGGATTACAGGTGAGCACCATCACATCCAGCTATAGTTTCAATCTTGAGTGGCCTTCTCTTCGAGGAACACTGGGAGAGTTAAATCCAGTCTCCCTGGGCCTCAGCTGGCTCCTCAGTGAAATGGGGATCATAACAGTACCACCTTGCAGAGGTATCATAAGGGTTCTCTTCAGTATGTCACAGTGCCAGGCTTACAGGTAATGTTCCTTATCTTTGCTGTTACCACACCTGGTAACACAATGGTAAAACACCTTTTAGAAACAGCCTACATGAGCCAATCACTTTGAGAGAGGCAGTGAAGAGTTAGCAGCTATTAGGGGACATGGAGAGGCAGGTGGCCAGAGCAGGGGTATCTGTGCAGCCTGGCTTCAGGAGCTGAATGTTATTCATTGTAGTGTCCCCACCCCTGGGCAGTGCCCAGGGCCTTAAGCAATATTCAAGGAAAGAAGGAACAGAGGGTGCACTGGTGCCCTTCCTGCACTGTGTAGAAGCTGCAGGCCTGGGGACAGGACATAGGACACCAAGTGCCACCCATGGGACAGTTGGCTCTGTTCCCTGGGCCCAGCATGGAACTTCCGTGAGCCACACATGGCTTTCTGGGCCTTCCTCCTTCACTTCCTGACACCCACATCTTTGACTATGACTCAGACAGGCCCCTGTGGACCTCCAGAGCAGCAGGAGTGTTGTGGGGAGTGTGAGGGGGACAGAGATGACTGTAGCAGCAGATGGGAACTGGATCCTGCAGAGTGCTGTGAAACGGAACCTCTGGTTAATTTTGTATGAATCCCACAACCTGCCCAAGTGAGGGAGAGGTGCTCTGGGTGCACAGATAGCAGATCATGGGGAGGGGGCTTGGCAATTTCTATAAAATTGATGTGGAAGGAGATTGTCCATGGGGCTGGGCAGGACCTGCATTGTCCACCGACCACCACCAGCTGGGCGCTGGGAGGGGTGCAGGGCAGTGAGTGGTGTCCTGTATTTGTCTGGTTCGCCATGTGCTCTGTCTGTCCCAGGCTCAGGGGGCACTACAGGGGTCAGTGGGGAAACTGAGGCAGACATAGGCCGAACACTGTTCCAGGAAGGGTGAGGCTGGGGTCAGCTCAGCTACAGCACCCATGTGAGCCAGACACAGGAAAGAGGAGGGAACTCATCAGAGTGTTTCAGAAGCTGAGCAAAGACAGCTGCCTCCTTACAGTGCAGTGGTGGGAGAGGGGACCCTGGGCACCACAGTATTGTCATCTCTGAAGTGGGAATTGTGCTGCTTTCACTCCCTGCTATTTGCAACAGTGAGCTAAAAATGCTTTAAAAGTTTGCTAGAAAAGAATCATCTTCTAGGCTGGGCATGGTAGCACAGTCATAATCTCAGCCTGCTGGGAAGCTGAGGCAGGAGTTCAAGCCCAGCCTGGAAAATTTAGTGAGTTAGTGAGACCTTGTCTCAAAAAAAATAAGGGGCTGAGATGTAGCTCAGTGCAAAGGCCCTGGGTTCAATCCTCAGTACCAAAAATGAATTAAATAAATAAATAACTTCTAGCATTACTGCATATTTCAGTTCACTAGGATTCTACTGAGTAGAAATCCATGTCAAGTTGACTTGTGCAAAAAGGGATTTTCTGACTGTGTAAATGGAAAGGCCAGGGACAGGCCTGGTCTCAGCACATCTGGACCCAGACCTCCAGTGCTATCTGGAGGACTTTGTCCATCCCTATCCTGCTGGGCTTTGCCTCTTGATGTCCTCTTTCTGGCCTTTATCCTGGGGTAAGCATGCAACAAGTGGGAACCCCAACAGCTGCAGGCTTACCCCATTCCATTCCAGCCACACTCAGTACCTCTTTCCTCACAGACACTTCCTTCAAAATCTCGGAGAGACTCTCACTGGGCCTCCTGGAGTCACACAGCCACTCCTGAACCAATCCTGTAGTTGGGGAATGGAAAAGGCTAATAGGTCAGACCCATCACATGGGGCAGGCCAGCCACCAAGTGCACATGTTGATTGGAGGAGGAAACTGCAGGTGCATGCAGACCTACTATGTTCCAGGGAAGAAGAGCACATATACCTCTTGTTCCTGAGGCATGCCCAGCCTGTGGGGGAAGAGAGAACCGAGGTGACTAAGGAATAAGGGCAGGGCTCAGAGCACCACAGAGAGCACAGACTATGACATGGCTCATAATTTCTCAGGCTGTTGGGCACAAGTAAGACTGTGCAGGCTGCCCAGGCTGACTCTGGTCACAGAGTGAGGAGGCCGACTAGGCAGCATAGTCTGATTCCTGGCACTACTTCTTATCCAGGAACATGTGGAACACTGCTCCAGTTTCTAACTTCTCCATGCCTCAGTTTCCTACAGATCCTCTATAATGGGATTGTGGCTAGCAGTGCCTCCTCCGGCATTGGTGTGAGGATTAAGCTCATACCGTGTACCATGTGCTGAGTGCTTAGAGCCTGGCTCATGGTATGTGTTAATTAGCATTAGCTGTTGTCCTTTTCTTCCCTACTAGGATCTCTCTATGTGACTCTAGGGGACCCCTTGGTTTTTTTTTTTAATTAAATTCTTTTATTGGTACATTTTAGGTACACAACACAATTACATTTCTCATTGGGAATTGTACCTTTACATAATGCATCTTGGTTCTTATTTTTTCCCCATTCCTAGCCCTCCCTTCACGCCCTCCACCCTTCCCTATTTACAAAGACTTTATTTCCATTTTTTCCATTTCTCATCATTTTTCCTTTCCCTTCTTTCCTTTCCCCTGCCCCTCCCACTACCCCTACCCCTTTGGACCTTTTCTTCCTATTTTATATTATCAATTATTCATTCTAATTATTGGTACATTTTAGGTATACAATATGACATTCATCATTGGAAATTTGCACCTTTACATAGTCTCTCTTGGTTCTTATTTTTCACCCTTGCCCAGCCCTCCCTTCAACCCCTCCAGTCCTCCCTATTTACAAAGATTTTGTTCCTATTTTTCCATTTTCTCATATTAATCCCATTCCCTTCTATCCTTTCCCCTAGCCCTCCCACTTCCTTCCCCTTTGCCCCTTTTCTTACTATTTCACATTACCTATTATACATTTAGTCCTTATTTACACTTTCAGTTTCTCACACCAGAGAAACTATTTGGTATTTATTCATGTGTGTCCTATTTATTTCACTTAAGAGTATCACCTCAATGTGCATCCACTTAGCTATAAATGTCTCTAATTTCTCATTTTTCATGGCTGAGTAGTACTCCATTTTATTAAAAAATCACATTTTCTTTATCCAGTCTCCAGTTGATGGGCATTTGGTCTGTTTCCAAGTTTTAGCTATTACAAACTGTGCTGCTATGAACTGGGCAGACATATATCACTGTGGTATGATTCTTTTAATTCTTTGGGGAAGATCCCCAGCAGTGGAATAGTGGGGTCAAATGGGACTTCCAGTCCTAGTTCTTTGAGGTATCTCCATACTGATTTCCACAGTGCCCCTTGGGTTTTAACCAGTGGAAAAAGGCAGAACAATGGGCTTGAGTGGTCATGGGTGTCTGGGGGTTAAAAGAAGAAGTCACTCCCCTTTCACTTTGAAGTGCACATTCACCCCACATACTAACTACCTCCACCTAGGGAAAGTCCTTTAAAAGCAGTGTAAAATGAAGGGCTGATGAATCACATGCAGATACTTTCCATAATGCTGTCCACTCATCTTTCTGAATCATCAATAAAATAAAGCCACAAGTTGATCAATATGTGCTAATGACTGTCCCCATCAGACAGGTCTGTAGCCTGGGGTGGCAGGGGAGAACACAACACATTTAAAGAAAGGATGACTGAAGGGCTTCAGGGTGACACCAGCAGGACACAGAACCTCATGAGGGAGGCAGCCTGCTAGGCAGACCCTGGAGCAAAAAGCCCAAGTCCCAAGCTACCATGTGCTGCTGTGGGCTGTGTGCAGCGTTTCAGGGCCAAGCCCTTCTGACATCCCTTGTAGAGCTCAAGCAGGAAATAAAGCTTGGAGAGGAAGGAGGGTCTGACTCTTACAATGAAGGCACCATCCTTTTACAGAATAAATTGCACTAAGCTGTAGGTGCCCACTATGTGTTCAGAAAAGAAAAAGGATGAGGAGGACATTGACTTTGAGTCCCAGCCCCACCATATAGGCCCTAGAGTGAGTCACTCATGTCTCTGAGCCTCAGTTTCCCCATTGTAGATGATATGACCATAACACTCACCTCCCAGAACAGATGCACATAGGGACTCAAGGAGCATCTCATTGTTTCCCTGCTCTGTCATGCCAGGCAGCGACACAAGGGGACACACATCTGTTTATCAAACAGTGCCTCATGTGCTACACTATGTAGTCTCAGGCCACATGTGCTCTTCTGGGAAGAGACCTGGGGTCATTTCCAAATGCTCCCTCAGAGCAGTGCAGGAAAAGTGACTGTGTATGGGACAGACAGGGAGGTGGGGACAGAGCAGCCTGAAAGGATGTCCTATCGTGGTCCCAGGGGCAAGACAGTCAGACAGAAAATGACTGCACGAGCACAGAGGCAGGCAGGAGCCCACAGGCAAGGAAGGGGCAAGGGCAGGGAGCCAGGGCCACAGTGCAGCCTGAGGGATGAGGCAGAAGCCCCTCAAAGGTCCTTCTCCCAGAGCTCCCTAGAGATTCCCAAGGAATGGCAGCTGGAGCTTTCCCAGTCCGGCTGTACTACTTCTATTACTGCTCTACTCTACACTAGTTACCAGTTGTGACCCTAGTTATAGCAGTGATACTGGTTGCAGTGGTGATACCAGAGCCTAGTTAACAAGGTGACACACAATGCACCAGACTACTGCTAAGTCTTCACATATTGTCACACCTTATCTTACTGTTACCCCCATGACTGCTCTCATCCCAGCTGACAGAGGAGGAAACCAAGGCTGACAACCTCCACCAGCGATCCCCTAGGATCGCTTCCAGGCTTTCTGGCTCCCAGACTGGACACATTACCTCCCCAGCCACTGCCTACTATTGACAGAAGAGAGAGCATGCTACAGGGTGAAGGAGGAGCACCCTCTGACCCAGGGCAACAAAATCAGGAGCAACTTCCTCCAAGGTAGGCCTCGAAGGACAGGCAGGAGTTGGGTGTACCGCAGCGGAGAGGAAAGTACGATCTTAATGAGAAACAGCATGAGCAGAGATGCTGGGGTGAGAACAGAAGGGGCGTGGGGAGCAGGGAGGCAGACACTGTGCCTGAGCCAAGCACAGGTCTCCAAGGCTGGGGATGCCGGTGTGAACTGTGGCGCGATGTTTATGGACCCAGTTCTCTGGTGGTTCATTTGAGATGTGTGCACAGGATGTGGGCCTGGGTGGCCAGCCATACTGAGGATTTCTGCACTGTCCACGTGCGTGTGAAATGGGCCTCATCTTCCCTGAGGAAGACCTTCTGGCCTTGGGCAAGCCAAAGAACTCTTTGAATGTGGGGAAACCAGGTCTGCAGTAGTGGCCTCAGGCACCATTTCCTGGTGCTCTGAGTTTCCACGGAAGGACCCAGGATGTAGAGGGTGCTAAACTACAGATCAGAGCCCCTCTGTTTTCATCTGTCTGCTATAGTGAAGCATCTGGTAGGATTTTTTTTTTTTTAACAAAGTGTTGAAAAAATTTCAAAAACAAAAATTTTGCTCTGAAACTAGAGAAAAAACCCAAGGGGGCATGTGGGACCCAGACAACCCTGACCAAGGTCTGACCTCATGTGGTGGGTACCAGGGGCAGGCAGGAGACCAGTGCCCTATCCACCTTCCTGCATTTAAGAATGCCAGAAGCAGTAGCACACCTGACTCAGCTTGTGTTGTCTGAGACCTCCCCAAGCTTCCTTCTCCATTCTATGCCTCAGTTTCTCTGTCTACAAAATCAAAAAGATGGATCTGGCAGTCTCTGAGGCCTCTGAAGGGTCAGATATCCTAGAATTATGAGATTCACTGCCTCAGGACCTGCAGTGGTATGTGTTACACTGGCCATGTTCTCTCTTCCCTAGAGAGTGAGGCTAAGGATCCATCACAGCTTTCAAGGCTTGGCTTAGCCTGTGTTATGCTGCTATAACAGAATACCTGGAACTGGTAATGTAAAAAGAACAGAGATTCATTTCTTATATCTCAGAATCCCAGAAGGCTGGGAATCCAAGGTGAAGGGGCCTCATCTGTGTCATCCAAGGAGAAAGGCAGGAGGGAAGGGGGAGAGAGGAGGGGAGGAGAAGGAGAAGGGGAGGAAGGAGGAGAAAGGAGGGGAAGAGAGGAGGTTAAAGTCACCATTTTTATTAGAAACTACTCCCTGAGATAAGCAACCCACACCCACCATAGGGTATCCATTCAGAGGCAGAGATGAAGAGCCTCTTCATCTCTTAAAAGCCCAGCTCCAAACACTGCTGTGCTGGGACTAAGTTTCCCACTCAGGGAGTCTGGGGACACATTCAGAGCCCCACAGTGCTACCCTTGCTGGCTCCCTGGGCTGGGCTTAGCAGCTACTGGCATGGGCCCTTCCCTGTGAACAGCTCTTGACCCTGGCATCAGCTTTGCCCTGAAGACAGGGCCCCTGCAAAGTCCTGTGCTCTAGCTACCATCCCAGTGACACCCTGAAGCCGAGAGAGCTTGTTCTTTCTGTGAAATGGCTTTGGAGAACATGTCATGGAATTCAGAGGCACAAGCCAGCATTTCTGGCTGCAGGAGCCAGGGGGGCTGTGTAGAAGACATGGTATTACAATAAGAATGTTTGAGAGATCAACAGGGTTTGCCAAGGGGAAGGGCATCATAGGTAGAGGGAGCAGTTTGGACAGAGGTACAGAGGCAAAGCAGAGGTGTATATGAGAGGCATGTGTGGCCCTGTGTGGTGGAGCCAGGGAGAGTAAGGAGAAGCAGTGGTCATCATCCAGGGTAACCGAATGTTAGAGATGTTTCAGACATGCTTCTAAGAGTCAAACACACAACACTGCCCCATGTGACCTTCCAAATGATTCTATAAGGAAATGCAAGTGTCACCCCCATTTTTATGAATGAGGCACAGAGAAGTTAAACCACCTGCCTGAGGTCACAAAGCTAATGAGTGGAGGAACTAGGATTCAAGTCCAGGCAGGCAACTCCAGAGCTCACTCCTGAAACTGCAATGAAGATATATGAATGATGAGCCAGGAAGTATGACCTTAAAATTGGAGGTAGAAGGGAGCCCAAGATGGCTCCTGAGCAGAAGAGAAATGAGGAGTGAGGCTGGCCATGAGTTTGGCCTGGAATAAAGAGACACTGAAGAGGGTTGAACCAGTGGAGAGAGAAGGGCGGGCAGCTAGGAGAGAAAGGGCAGGGCTGAACCTGGGCCAGAGCACAGAAAGAAGGGCAAAGCAGCAGGACTCACCCCATGGCTGGCAGCTGAGGGTGAGAGAGATGAGGGTGTGGACTCGTTTTGAAGCAGCAGCTGGCAGGCTGTGGTGGGGACCAGGGTGGCAAGGGAGAAGCAAGGTCAGAGGTGAGACAAAGGGTCTGCATGTTTGGGCCCTGCAAGGGCCAGAGAAAGCAGCCTGGAACCCGAGAGAGGCTGAGCCTGGTGGTGGGACATTGCTGGGGGAGCCCTGTGGCCAGCAAGTCCCAGAGTGGCAGGGGTGCAGGGAGGCCAGCCAGGAGGGAGGAGCTATGTGCCTCCCTAGCTGCCCTACAGAGTGTGCTGCATAAGTGCCCCATAGTGGCCTGAGCAGGGGCACTGAAGGACTGGCCCTTAGAGAACAGCAGAACCTGAGAAAGCAGTAGTAAGCAAAGCAGGAGTTAGAGAGGTAGGAGGTGTTTCGTGCAAGTATGGCGTGATCCAGGTATCTGGCACTGGATTGGCATCAGTTAGACATGGCAGGTGCCAGGAAGTAGGAGAGAAAGAGCCTTCACTGAAGTGGGCGGGCCATAGGATGAGCCTTGGGAATCTCTGCTGCACAGAGCACAGAGCCTCCTCCACATGGCAGCTCCATCAGGTCAGACCATGTGGAATGAGGGCCCACGAGGCCCATCTCATCCCACAACGCCGGGGTATACCTGAGGAGACTAAGGCCCAGGACAAGGACTCGCTGTGGTACACAGTGGGTGCAGGGCCAAACCCAAAAGGGCCCTGAGTCACCCTGGTGTAAGAAGAGGACAGAAGTCCTTCTCCCTGGGCCCCAGGCACCTCCTGGCTCTTCAAAGCCCTGAACTCTCAGGCCAGCCCTCCTGCATCAGTGTCTGTCTGCAGGGCTGCTGCAGCAAAATGCCACAGACGGAGTGGTTTCAACTACAAACTGCGGCCTCTTGTAGTTCTGCAAGCTGTGAATCTGAGATTGGGGTGTTGGTGTCCCCCAGATTCACACATTCGATCCTCGCTGTGGGGAAATGCTCTTATGATGGGGCCTTAGGATGTGGTTAGGTCACGAGAGTAGAGCCCTTACCAAAGACCCCAAGCACCTTGCTCCCTGCATTGTATGAGGACACAGCAGAGGTAGCTGTCTGTGAACCAGGACATGGGCCCTCACCAGGCACCCTGTAGGCCCGCGCTTTGACCCAGAGCAGTGATGGCGAACCTTTTAGAGACAAGTGCCCAAATCCACTTATTTGTCCCAAAGTGCCAAGCCTGCAATTAAATCTTAAACCTGAATACTGAGGCTTTAGTTTAGAAAAAGCAACTCAAATACATTAACATCTTTTGTCTTAAAAGAAAAACAAATAACATGCCGGCCATAGATTCACTACCACTGACCTAAAACTTCCAGCTCTCAAACCAAGAGATAAATTTTGGCTGTTTACAAGCCCCACTCATGGCACTTCTGCTAGAGCAGCACAGACGAGCCAGGCAGCAGGTGCCCCCCAACCGGGCCATGTGGGAGGCCTGTCCCGGGCATCTCCTGGGCTTGGCAATGATCTCCTGTGTCCCTTCACACTGTCCCTCTCCATGTGTCTGTCTGGGTCCAGATGTTCTCTTCATGTGGGGACCCCAGGCATTTCCACCCTAGCTCATCTCTGCAGTGAGTCTATTTCCAAATCCCAGTTTTGAGGTATTAAGAGCTAGGACCTCAGCCTCCAGGTGTGAGGGCCATGATTCAGCCTAGCACACTCCCACTTGGGGGTGCTACTTCTGCAGGGGAGCAGCAGCATTTTCCCCTGCAAAGGTGGGCTGTGAGTGGGGCTGCATGGGGATGGAGGGGGTTGTCCCATGTGTGATGGCATGTGTGTCCTTATACATGGTGTCCCTCACAGGGCAGGCACCACGAAGTTGGGAGCAGGATGAGTGTGAAGAGATAGGTGTCCTGGATCTGAAGCCAGCCGTGCCACTTATGAGCCATGCACGTCATGCCTAGAATGACCTTGCCTCTCAGGGTCTGTCTCCTCGCTGTGGAATAGCCCTTATCCTCAGGTTTCATAGGGATGCAGAGCTGGCATGAGTCCCAGCACACATGTGGCATGGGCCAGGAAGCCCATTGGGAACAACCTTTTATAACTTACTTATTTGTGGTGCTAAGGGTTGCACACTGAGCTACATCTCTATCCCATTTTATTTTACTTTACTTTATTTTTTGAAAGAGAGTCTTGCTAAGTCACTAAATTGCCCAGGCTGGGCAATCCTCCTGCCTCAGCCTCCTTGAGTGCTGGGATCACAGGTGTGTGCAGCACACCCAGCTGCTCTTATCATCCTTATTATCATTATCCCATCATCAGTGATGTCATATGGGTTAAGAAGTGGGAGCCTAGAGAGGGAAGGGTCATACCCAAGCTCACACAGCCATCTGGCATAAAAACAGATGAGAACTTGAGCCTCCCAACCCACAGGTCCAGATTTTTATCATCCCTGTGTGATATTGAGGTGGAAACAGGTAACAAGTAATTCCTAGGGGCTCAACAGGAGGAACACTCCTCTATGTGTCTGTTGGAGCATTCCAGAAAGTGGCTGTTCTTGAGAGAAGCTGCATGCATGAGGGCCATGAGATAACACAACATCCAAGAACCAGGCTTAGCACAGAGAGTGCTGGCAGTGGTAGCATCAGTGTAGAGACGGACACAGACAGGAAGGCAGCACAGCCCTGGTGCTGGGCTTGCCGCTGAGGTCCAGCATGGCACCCACTACCCTACTCCTCTTTCCCTAGTGCTGGTGCCATCTGGGCAGTGGCGAAGACTGCATGGTGAGCCTGTAGGGGCAGGGCAAGGTTGGGCTGCATACCCTGGGTTCCAGAAAGAGGCGGACCATGCCCTGGGTGGCAGCAGGCCTGGCAGGGTTTAGGGCTGGGAAGAATGCACTGCAGCTGGCTCTCGGCCAGCATGCCCAGCAGTACTCTGCTGGTGGTGTTGGCCACCCAGTCTCAGTGGAGTGTGTGCTGGGTCCCGTGCTGTGAAGGTTGCTGCCCTGACACCAGCGTGGTGACATTCAACCCCCAGCTGGGGAGAGAGGCCCAGCAGCCCACCATGGTGCCATAGTTTATATTGCTGAGTTGTAAGGAGGGCTATAATCTAAACCAACTCACAGAATACCTGAAAATGTATTTATTAGTCCACATTTGCAGTACGTAGTGTTTATATCCCTTGTGAGGAGTTGGTGCATGTATATAACACATCTTCATTCTCTGTGCTTCCCTCTCCCTTCCCTCATCTCTTATCTCCCTCCCTTTTGCAAGAGATCTCTCTGCAGTACAGTACCTGAAAGTTTAACAAGCAAGTATGAGCCAGCTCCAGCCAATCACTGCTGATCAAGACAGAGAACATTCCTGAGCGGAGGCTGGCTAAGTCACAGGCCCAGCCTTAGGACAGGAAGAGAGGACCCCTTGACTGACAGCCCCCAACACTCCTCCCAGTGGGGGAGACTAAGCTGAAAGGAAGGAATGCTGCTGGATAGCCAAACCCCAACACATACTTCTGTTTCTCTGCCTGATAATTTAAGTTGTAATTTTTTCTTTCATGTCTTCCTTTCATTCATAACTGCTTGAAGTCCTAGAGACTTTAAAAAGGATCCAGGGCTTAATCCTGAGACTAGCAAACCAAAGGACGCAGCCAGGAGAGGGACAGAGGCACAGCCACATTCCTCCCCACCACCCCACTCAGCCCTCCACCTTCTCTAGGACAGAAGTAAGTGAGCTTAACCTCCTGCTTGCTGCCTGCATGTCCACCTCAGAGACCCCTGGAGACACGGACACCCCAAGTTGAAGAGCATCTCAGGGCAGTCTTCTCCAGGACCTGTATGGAGAGATTAAGAAGAGGAGTGGGGCCCTCTGGGGTCTCCAGTGGCCCCCCTGGTGTGGAAGTACCCCTAAGAACTTGGCCTTCTCATCTCAGTATACAGGCAGGCAGGCATACGAGGCCTGGTGATCTATCAGGAACCCCCATGGCTCACCAGGAAGATACAAGGTCTGAGATGGCCAGATGCAGCACCAGAACCCCCCTTGCAAACTCAGATCCTCCTGCTGTCCCCCTTTTAGAGCCATCTGCTGGCCAGCAGAAGGTGGGGATGTGACTTAGGAAGGGAGCTTGAGTGGAGGTATTGCCTGCCCTCCATAGGCACCTAGGGGATGCCCTTGTACGGAGCTCACAGCTTTGACTAGCCTCATTTTGCAGATGTGGAGCTGAGCTGCAGGGGCACCGAATGACTTGCCTAAGTCACACGGCAGTGCCACTAAAGCCCAGGCTGAATAAAGCTGGAGCTCCTGCTCCTCACTATCTGTCAGGAGAGGATGGGGAGGGTCCCAGGACAGGACAGGACTCTGGCTCAGAAGTGTGGGAGTTTTCAGCCCCCTGAGCACACAGGATCAGGCCAGGAGGAGAGAGGGAGTCAGGCAGGGCCAGGCAGACACCTGATCTGGCAGTGAGGCATCTGAGAACTTGATCCCAGCGTTCAGGCCTTGCCCTTCTGCCTCTTTCTGGCCAGTGACATTCTCAAGGGCACCCAGGTCTGAGTCTCATGAGCACTAAAGTCAAACCTGGACTCCTTGGGCCCAGTGGCTGGTGATGGTCTGCCCCAGAGCAACCTGAGAGTGCCGGACACGGAGCACAGACTGGCACCCGTATTGGCTCCACTGTCCCCTGCTGAGTCACTTTCCCTCTCTGAGCCTGTTTCCTGATCTGAAGAATAGATCCACATATATCTACCTATAGGGCTGTTGGATAAATGGAAGGAAAATCATGCATGGATAAGTCCTCCTTTTTTCCATCCTCCAAGGGAATGTTGCCACAATGGCCAGAGAAAACTTAAATATAAGTCAAGTCTACCTGCTCAAAACCCAATGGTTCCCACTGCTCTCAGAGAATCTAAATCCCTCCTCACTGTGGCCTTCAGGCCTGGCATGATCCAGCCGCCACACTGATGCAGGGGTTCCTTGAGGACAGGCTGCCAGATCCACCGGAATTCCATGTCCCAGCTTTTAGAAACCAGGAGCTTCCTTAAAATTACAGAGCTTAAGCCCTTCATTAAATCCATTGGGGATTCCAGAATAAAGTAAGGATTTGTAACTGAAAGAAAATGGTAATGAGTATCATGCTAGAGTTGTGTTCTGAGGGTGTAGCTATCCTGACACCCTGTCTGGCCGCATGCCTCACCCCAAGATGAGAGACTGTGTCATTTATCAGTTCATCTGCTACTCTTTCTTAAAGAAGCATTTACCTAGTACCTGCTTGGTGCTAGACTCTGTCTTAGGTACTAGGGACATAGCAGTAAGCAAACCAACAAAGATCCACTCCTCTCAAAGCTTTCAGCAGCCCAGAAAAAGGCCACAGAAACAAATTAATGAGCAAGAAAACAGCAGGTGGCAAGTGCTATGAGGCAGCATTAGATGGGTAATCAAGGTGGGCTTCCCTGCAGAGGAGACCTCAGACCTGAGCCCTGGCCTGTGAATGCCTGAGAACTCCCCTTGAGGGGTGGGTAACAGCAGGCCCTGCTCTCTGGTGTCTTTGAGTCCCCTATGTGTGTTTCTTGGGCTCTGTCAGACACCCTGCAAGGCCTATAAGCTTCCCGATGTCTTCTTACATCACAGCTGCCCCGGGGGCCAAGCCTTTCAGCTTCCCATTCTATAGTAAGAACCTGAGGTCCAGAGATCACCTGGCCCAAGCTCACACAGCACATAGGTGACAGAGCAGCACTTTTCTGCAGTACTTTGGCTTCACCTGTTCTCTGGCTCCCCTCATTCTCCTCTGGGGGTGGGCATCTAGGGTCACCATAGTGTCTGGAAGAGAGCTTTGTAATCTGTTGGAACCTGGAGCCATCAGGAGAGAGAGCCAAGTCCTGAAATTCCACTAAGTGTGAAGTGTGAAGTGTGAAAAAGGGGGTCACACACTGGCCAGTCGCAGGAACAGCACATGGGGTGAAGGCCTGGGTGTGCCCCATTACAGAAAAAAACCCTGCCAAGGCAGACCTTTGAGTGCTGAGAAAAGCTTTGTGGATTCCCACACTTTGGCTCAACTCCAGAAGGGCTAAAGGGCTTCCTTTCCCCTGAGAGACAGTTCAGCACATCTCAGAGGCCACGGAACACATCCCAGGCTATGGGTTCTACATCTCCTGGAAATAAGGGTATTTCCTTTGCCTCTGACACTCAAGCAGGCAGGGGTTCCAAGGAAGTGGAATCAATGACATGAGTGAGTCCATGCATGTGTGGGTGCACAACTGTGTGCTAGGCTCCCCATCTACTGCACGCCTGCTGGAAGCCCCAGACCAGCTCAGCTTGGGAACTGCAGAGACCTCAGAAGGTCTCACTTGGCCAGGGTAACAGTCATGTCCCTGCCCTGCCAGGTTCCCCTGTCATCTCCTCTGTCCCTGGTAAGGAAAGCTATGTCCCTCTGGCCCCCACCAACAGCTGTGCCCTGGGGGAGATGCCCAGGCCCAGAGGGTCTGTGACCTTGGCAAGCAGAGACATAACCCTGTCACCAACCATATTGTTAGCCTCAGGGGCACCTAGACTGAGCAAGATTCCAGGCGGGTGAGAAGCAGCCAGCTTCCTCTTGAAGTCCTGGGAGATCTAATTACCCAACCACCAGGGAATGCTGAGCGAGTGAGTGAGCCAGGAGTTTGGAACCTCACTTTTTGACTGCTGCAGTTATTGCAAAGCCAGGCCACAAAAGGGTCCCTCTCATGTTCTGGTTCCCAGGACTACTGACTGTTTGATCTGGAACTGCTAGCTTTTCTGCTGCCACCCGACTCAAAAATGCCCCAAATTGTCCTAACAAGCACCATCTCCTATAATAAAGGAAGTGCAGCAGCCACAGTGTGGGAGGCTGATGGAGATGCCCCTGAAGTGGGTGGACCTAGCCCTGCAGTTTAATTCTAAGTGCTGGGGAGGGGACCACATCCACCTTGTTAGGACATCTCCTCTCAGTGTCATCACCATCTTACAGATGAGGAAACTGAGGCTCTGAGTGCCCAATGCCATGCATTGACAGCTGCTGAGATGAGATCCACTTGCAGGGCGGCCTGACCTGGCCGAGGCCCCTGCTCCTCCAGTGCACTCAAACACCTCGGGTCTTGGATAATTTTCCCTCTCTTTACTCTGTGTATCCTAAACGTCAAAGCCTCTTAGAACACATGATGCTAGCTTTCTGCTGAGGTTTTATCCCAGAAAAGTGCCAGAGATGATGATTTTCTGCTAGCCTGTTTTTCATTAATGGATATTTCACTCATTTGCTCTAAATATCTGCATAGTTACCCATAGCAGATGACACACCAAGCAGAACAGGGCTTAAGGGGATTGGCCCACCTCCCTTATGGAAAAACAAAAACTAACAGGAAACAAAGGGAGCCCAAGCAAGTGCCAAATACTAGGGAAAATCTTCTTTCATTGGTGCTGAGGAATGGACCAGGGCCTTGCCCATGGTAAGCATGTGCTTGACCCCCCAGCTGCACCCCAGCCCAGGAAACTCATTTTTTGTGATTCCTCCATTCAGTAGATTGTTCCTGAGCACCTACCATGTGCCAGGAGCAGCTGTGAGCCCCAGGGGTAGATACAGTAGTGAATGGAACGGAAATGCCTCTGCCCTCATGGGGCTTGTGTTCAAGTATGAGTATCAAACAAACAAAAAGCAACAGATGGGAAATGGTGGAGATGGCCCACCGTCATGAGGACTTGGAAGGCCTGGACAAGGACTGGACTGGGAAGCAGAGGAGACCTGGAGAACAACGGGGCCCAGGTGAAGGGGGCTGCCAGCCAGGTGGTGATTCAGCAATCATTTGTCTTGCTCTTCCCCAGGGCTCCCAAGCAGGCACTAAATCCCCAGCTGTCGACCAGAAGAGGCTGGGATCTGCAAGGAGGCATGGCCATTTTCTGAATCCAGACCTAAGGGAAGGCTCCTCACACTGCCTAGTATGGGGCAGCCTGCCGAGGTGCCATGGTGGGACTCCAGCCCCAGGCTCTTAGCACAGTGCTCTGTACCCCAGATGTCTTGGTGCTCTGTGCTTTTCATTTTGTGTTTGTTGCTGGGTCTCAGGCTGAGCAGAACTCAAAGGAATGTGATTTAAGGGTTTGTCAGGGACATCATGTCTCCCTAAATTTACAAATGTGTGCATTGTGGTTGCTAGGCAGCCAGGTACAACCTGCTGAGGAGAGGGGGGACAGTGATTCACCCCAGACAGTAGTGGCTGACCACCCACCTGCCTTCCCTACAAGCCCCAGAATGCAACCCCTGCTGGGAAGGCAAGAAAATCTCACTGTAGACAAGACAGGAGAGGGTACCAATTCCAAACACACTTAGGACAGGTTCAGGTTCAGAAGACAAATGGAATGATCCATTTCCAAAATCAAAGCTCTTGGTGAGCTTACCATGTGCTAAACAGTATTTTCAGCACATTCACATATGTTATTAACTTACCTCCTCCTCACAGTAACTGCGAGGGAGGTGCTATTACGACAGCCATTTTTCAGGTAGAGAAGCTGCTGCATCTGAAGGTTGACTTCCCCAGCCTGTAATGGGAGAAGCAGGCAGTAAAGCTGTAAGCCCCAAATGAAGACAGGTGGACAGATGGCACCGCTGAGGGAAGCAGGGTACATGGAGTTGACCAGTCTAAGTCATGTTGAGGCTCTACTGTGTGCTGGACAGTTTATACAAAGTGAGGCAGGGCTCACGGTGGTGGCAAGGGACTAGAGGGAGGCAGACCCAGCTTTCATGACACTTAGCGGAGTGTGGTCAGCACACAACAGAGAGGAGCTGATGCTGCCGAAGACAATGGGGTGGATGCTAAGAGGTAACCAACTGAGCCTGGAAAAGGAACTGCAAGTGGAAAGAGAGGCACTTCAGATGGAAGGTGAGGGCAAAATTAAGATTGTATGTATCTTACTCTGCTCTCACCTTCCAGGACCATGAGCTTCTCAAAGCAGGAGTTATGCATAACTTGTCCTTGTGCTTGTTGAGGACAACACACACCTAACAGCTTGAATATGGCAATCATGGAATGCTTATTTAGCAAATACATGAACAAAGAAGAGAAGAAAGGGAATGAATGAATGAGCAAGATTAGATGTGATTGTCAGAGGACATAAGACACTATCTGGAAAGCACTTAGGACCAGTGCAGGTAGCAGAGCAGGGGAGTGAAAGTCCACAGCGATTCCTCAGGGAAACAAGAACAGCATATCACAGATCAGAAGGCTCAAGGCAGGGAGGAGGGAGGCGCACTGCGGAGCTCCTGGGGACTGATCAGTGTGATCAGTGTAAGAGAGGAGTAGATTCACAGGAAATGAGTTTGGCCTTCGATTTGCTGAGTTAGAGACATGGACAAACTGTAGCCCTGCAGTCTGGTAGAGAGACTGAAAGAGAGAAGACAGGATGAGAGGCCTCACCAGCATCCTGTGCTAGGCCACAGCTGTGGCATCACTAATCCAGCCCAGTGTCCAGATTCCCCTCCAGGATCCCTGCTTGTCAATCACAGTGCATTGCGGGATGGAGCTCGTTCCTCCTGTCCTGGGAGCAGCAGTTGGGGCTTTCAGTCTGGGCTGCTGAAGTCCAGAAGAAAAGAGAAAGGAACAGCTGCAGGGCTAGAGATGCAAGTGCTGAGCCTTGATGTGAATGTGGAGGTGTGAACCATATGAGATCTAGAATCATCAGCCTTTCCCTCTGGGGTCCTTCCAATAACAAAAGGAGAGCTTTTTTACAAAGCAAAATCACCTTCTTATTATTGTTCATTCATTTCAATTAGTGAGAAATTATTATGATTGATGCTATTCTGAGAGTGACTTTGATGACTTTCTTGACAAGCCTAGCTGTTCGTAGCTGTGTCAGGCTCATTACTTGGGGATGGGCTTCAGGATCATGCTGCTCTGTAATGCAGGACCTGTAACCAGCCAGTCCTTCGTTACTTACCAAGTACCTCCTCTGTGCTGAGCTCTGTTCTAGGTCACAGGACAGTCTTAGCCAACCTCCTCATGGAGTTCATGGTCTGGCAAACTAGGTCACAAGCTGGCCTCAGAGCTGTCTGTATTTCCATGGGTGGCCAGGCCCACAGCCTTTCCTCTCCACAAACTGTCCATTAATAGGGGCAGGGGAAGAGGAATGTCCTGAATCTCCTCCCAGTTATCAAGACAGCACTGTAGCCAGTTCCCCAGAATCCTCCTTCCATGCAACCTGAGACCTCGTCCCTTCTCTCTGAAAGGAGGGTGACTCACTTCCCCCTGGAACACCACACAGGATAACCAAAGGCCTCTGAGTCCTCAGGCACCCAAGAAACTGGATTCCTGAAGCCACACACGTGTCTTCTCCAGTGCTTAGAATTAGCAAAAAGTCAGAAACAGCTTTCTAGAAGTGCCCTTTCCCAAAATGGCACACTTCTGAACTACATTTTAGCCATTTTCTATAGAGACCCCAGTGAGTTTTTGCCATGAGTCACAGATGGATTTGGTGGCCATAGTGCCTGCTCCCTCTGACACCCCCTTGGGGCTGTGGCTGATGTGTCACATGGGCCTTGCACACTCCTGCATCTTCACTGAGCCCCAGTGCTGTGCTCCGCACTACCTGGGCCCCAGGAAGAAGAGAGGCCATTGAAAGAGGCAGAAGAGGTGTCAACCCTGCTCTGTCACATGGGCAGCAATAGAGGTGGCCCTTGCCAAGGTACCTGGGAGACACACAGGCATCCTTTACCACAGTGATCCAGTAGTGCAGGACAGCAGCATCACGAAGGACACATAGGTCCATGGTACAAGTCCAGATGTGCCGGTGCAAAGGGACAACGAGACCATGGGCCCCCCATGTCTACAGACCTGGGCTCTGGTCCTGGCTGCTAACTGCATGTGCTCAGACATGTAACTTCACCTCCCTGAGCCTCAATTTCCCTTCCTTGGAGTGGAGACCAGCTGTTGCCCTTCTGAAGTTGAATCAAGGAATGTCTCCTGCAGCTGGTGCCTTGAAGTGCTATTTACCAAGGGCCTCATTTGGCCAGCACTGTGTACTGTGCTCTGCCTCCAATAACCCTCTTGCCAGCCTATGAGGGTCTGCATAAGCTCCTTTCATATAGTCCAGGAAGCCCAAAGAAGGTGAGTATCTGGCTTCAGGTCCCACTCTGGACAGTGTTATGCCTGGAGCCAAGGTTAGTCATTGGATGCTATGACCACAGGGTTCAGAGCCCTGGGGATCAAAATTAAGTGCTGTTGTATTTGTGTGGATCCCACTTGCTCCTAAAAGACTTCAAGACAGCATGTCATAGTAGCACTGCCTAAGAAATCATCTGAAATCAAGGAAGGGTGGGAGCTGACCTGTCTGCCTGGCAACATCCGACCCTGCTCAGAGAGTGCCTGGTCAAGGCCTAGTGAGTGAGTGAGTGAAAGATGAGTGGACTCCAGCAGAGGACTCCAGCCTTCTTCCCTGCCAGGGGGTGGCCAGGGAGACCAAGAGAAGGGAGCAGGCACATCTGCCCCAGAGGCTGGCACCAAAGTGTCCTTTTCAGCAGAGCCCCCACAGAGTCTGCAGAGGAGGTTGGTAGCATTTCTCTCCATTTTATAGATGAGGAAACTGAGGCCCAGAGCTGTTTAGGTGATTTGTTTAAGGTCACATAACTCGAAAGTGACAGAGCCAGATTCAATCTCAGGTCTGGCTGACTCCACAGAGCCCCTCAAGCCCAAGGCTGAGCGCCTGTTAGGCGGGCAGAATTTAGGAGCCAGCCCCGCTGGGAGACTGTGGAACATAGCCCTTCCCAGGGCAAGGCACCTCTGCAGACCACCCAGGGGCCTGCCAGCTGCCTTGGCGACTCACCTTGGCCTCTCCCTCTCCCTGGGCCTTCATTTCTCCACCCACAGAACAGCACTGCTCCTCACCCTTTCCCAGCTCCTTCCTGAGGGCATGGATGGCAAGAGGTCCAGGCCCATGTTCTGGAAGGTGTGACACGGGTTAAGACTGGGACTCCCAAGTTCAGACAGACCTGCAGTGAAAATCCAGAGGATGGCTGTCTTTACATCCCCGTGCCTCGGTTTCCCCAGCCATAAAATGGGATTAACAAAATAATGTCAAAGGGAAACCAAGAGAAGTAAGTGACACGATGCCCATGCAGTAAAGGCTTGGTGGCACTGCTAGTGTCACCATGGTGTAGACATACAGGTGTGCCATTTTGGGTCCACCTCCTCTCCCGTTTCACTTTCCTCCTCAGTGCTGTGGGACCTCTTACTGCACAGTTCAAAGGCTCCAGCATGGTAGTGGAGATGAAAGCAGCTTTCAGTCTTCTTCCACGTGGGCCTCTGCTTACCCTCTGCTTCCTGGGTCTCCCTGGGTCTTCTGGTGGCTTCGTACCCCTCTCTCCATCTCCTCTCAACCCACCTCACTCTTCTTGCCTCCCATGAGTCCTCTCATCCAGAGAGAGGCTGTAGGAAGTGCCTCTGGACCTCATGCTGCCTTTTTTTTGAGCAAGGAGGAGCCACTGTCACAGAAATGGAGGCCGCTCTACTTTCTTGGCACTTACTCTGTATATGTACTGCTGAAGCGAATGAGCTTGCCACTTATTCTGATACTAGATTTCACCAACACCTGTCCCCCAGCTGGAATTTCAGGCAAGTAGATAGGAAGTTCTCAGGCTAAGGCTAAGGCTGGCAGCATGTGTTAGCTCTCGTCTCTTCCTGGCTGACTGGAGGCGCTTCTGTCTGTCAGTGTGGAGGACGTGGGAGCCACTGAGGTTCTGGCTGTGTGACCTGTGTGTGACACAGAGGGGCCTGAGTTCCCTTCCCCTGCTCCCAAACTCAGCGTGAAGATGCCTGTCTGAGAGTCGGCATTGCTCTTGAGTTAGGCACTGACCTCTGCTCACCTTCCTTCCCTCGCAGGCATGTCTAGGAGAAGTCACTGCTTCCACTTTAAGCATCTGCTCCTTTGCAGATGAGGACTGGTGCAGGGCCTGCCTTTGTGAAGCTCAGAATCAGCAAAGGAGCCAAACATAAGAAAAGCTGATTGCACTATTAGTGATAAAAACAATGATGAACCTGGGTGTAGTGTCACATGCCTGTAATTCCAGGGAGGAGGATCACTACAAGTTCCAGGCCAGTCCAAACTACATAAACCCTGTCTCAAAAAAAAAAAGAGAGAGGGAGAGAGAGACACACAAGGGGTATGAGAACATTCAAAAAAATGCAACCTAAGGGCCAGGGATTTAGCTGTGGTGCCGCACATGCCTGGCAAGCGCAAGGTCCTGAGTTCTAGCTCCAATACCAAAAAAAACAAAAGTGCAACCTAGGAGGTGTTGCAGCTGGAAGAAGTGCTAAGTTTGTTACAAAGGCAAGGAAGAGCCTTCTGGGTAGAGGGAACAATGTTACAAAGGCCCTTGGGCAGGAAAAGGCAGTGCTGCCTCAGAAGGAGGCTGGTGTGGCTGGAGCACAGTGGTGGGAGGGGCCAGGGGCCTCCGTATGCAGAGGGAGCCGCTGGAGTGCAGTAGAGCACCCCTTGTCTGCTGGGTAGAGGTAGACTGAGAGTGGGAACAGACAGACCAGTGAGGGGGCTACTGAAGCCATGCGGTGAGTGGTGACGGTGGCCTGGCCTGGTGCATGGGCAGCGGAGGGAGCATGCGATCTGGAGTGAGTTTTACTTTGCACAGAGGAGGGTTGCTGGCTGTTACAGCGGGATCATAGGCAGGAGAGACCCCAGTGAGAGACGCAGACAGAGAAGAGCCAGTTGGGTCACACTGATCACCTACTTGTGCCCCGCTCGTCACCCCGGTCACCTCATTCTAACCCCACAGCCTCTGTATGGAGCACCACAGCCCACTGTGCAGAGAAGGGACTCAGTCAAGGACATGGAAACCAAGATTTTAATCCAAGAGTGTCTTTCCCAAAGTCTACTCCATCCAAAAGTCATATAGAAACAAATTTCATTTTTTAATAGTACTGTTGATTTCCTCTTGAAACTAAATAAAACATGAACACATTCTCCTGGCAAAAGTTAAGATATTCTAGTCAGTGCTGAACATCTTAATCTTTAGCCACTGTAGCCAATCATGCTGCCTTTTCCTGTAGGTTTTAACTTCATGAGTTTGGAGAAGATCCTTATAGTCCTTTTGCTACACATTTGCATGTATGTACCCATAGAAAATACAGTGTTTTTTGGAGTTTTCTGCTCTACACAATGAAATCAAACTACATATTGTTCTGCAACTTGTTTTTCTCACTCAACAGTTTGTACTAAAGAGCTTTATATGTTAGTGCATATAAATGGATTCATTTTCTTACTGTTGTGTAGTATATTGTGGACTAGCTATACCACCATTTATTTAGTCTACAAAAAGACATTTTTCTAAAAATGTAGCTTTCAAAGGGCTTGTGGGTTTTTTTCTTCAAAATATGAGACTTTTATTTATGCTAATGGAGGAGCCCACATCATACTGACAACACAAATATTTAGCAACACCCAGCCTGGTGACTAAATCTTCCCAATTTCCTTCAGGTGCTTGGCATCTCTGGGAGCTAGCTCTCAACCATTGCCAAGTCTCTGTTTATAGCAAAACTATCTTGAGAGTGACAGGAGAATGGCAAAGTTGTTGGGTTTAATTTCAGCGCTGGGTCTTAACACAAGCAGCCTGGCATGGTCCAGAAACAGTGCAGTGTGGAACCTCAGAGACCCAGGCAAATCCTGGCTTTAACTGTGTGACCTCGTGTAAGACTTCTTACCTCTCTTCTTACCTCAGTTTGTCCACTATAAAATGACATTTATAATTCCCATCTTCCTGAATGGATGGGAAAGTAGAATTCAAAACACATGCACAAGCTGATGATCACGTAAGGTCATGTTGGTGCTCCTCAGGCTGCCACCCTGGCAGGTTGGGGGATTGCAGGGAGGTTGGTCCTGCATCCCTGAAGGGGTCACTTGAGGTCACAGGATACTGAAAAGACAACATTACCATTGTGGCAGACACAGTGTGTGGTTGGCACATGAGTTCAAGGGAGGAGGATATTCTTCCTGAGTTCTGAGTGCCACCTGTGGGCCACTTTCCTTTATCTACCCCAGCAAGCCAAGCTAGGTTGCCCTGGGCCCCAATCTGCAGCTGAGAAACTGAGGCTTGTAGAGGGGCACCACTTGCCCATGGCCATCTTCCACCTCTGACACTCACCTGGAGAGGCTCAGGCAGCAGCTCTGCAGAGCAAGCACACCACCTCCACCAGGAGTAGAGAGGGGCTCCGTGATGCTCATGTTCAGCCACCAAGACCCCTCCATGGGAGGAGAAGACAGACTTTTCTACCCTCTATTCTTCCTGGAGGCTGAGACAAAGGTTGCCTCAGGACTGAATCAGATGTCTTTAGGGAGGTAGATGGAGAGACAGAGAATATGAAATGGCCATAATCTGTGTGGATGTGACAAGGCTCAGTTCAGCAGGATGAGAATTCTCCCTTCCGTCTGTCTCCAAGGAGTGGTGAGAAGGGATAGGGCTGTGTTGCAGGAGTCCACTGTGGCTCTGCAGCTGAATTGCCCTCCACTTGGGTTAAGTCACTTCCGTGACCCTGGGCCTCTGTTTTCCCACCTGTCAAATGAGAGCTGAGCCTGGCTGCTTGCAGGTCGTATCCTGCTCCAATGGTGTGGAGGAACTACTGGGAGAGACCAGGGGAATCTTAGAGGTAGAGTCATCAGATTTCACAAAGAAAAATAGAGGACATCCAGTGAAATTTGCATCTCAGACAAACAACAAATAATTTTAATAGTAGTGTGTCTCAAATATTATATGGGACATAGCTCATACTAAAAAAGTATTTGCAGGGGCCAGGGATTTAGCTCAATGGTTCCACCGCGTGCCTCGCAAGCACAAGGTCCTGAGTTTGATCCCCCGTACCAAAAAAAAAAAGTATTTGCTACTTCTCTGAAACACAGTTGTAAGTGGGCATCCTGTATTTTATCCATTAACCCTACTTAGAGCTCCACCTGCACAGGACCCCCTAGCCCTTGTTACAGATAATGGATGTTGTCTCAGTTACTTTCTCATTGCTGGGCAAATACCTGACACTGATGGTTTAAAGGAGAAGTTTATTTTGCTCACATTTCAGTTCATGGTTTGTTGGAGGGGCATGGCAGAGTAGTCTCGTAGAAGAAGGCTGCTCGTGGCATGGTGGACAGGAAGCAGAGAGAGTCAAGGGAGAAGCTGGGAGGGGAGATGGACCCCTCTGGGTCACACTAACGTGACCCATCTCTCCAATCAGACCTCCCCTTCTAATAGTATGTCAGCTGTAATGCTCCATAATCTAGTCACCTTTCAGAACCCCTGTCTGTGAGCACTTGAGGCTGGGAGTCATCTAGATATAAACCATAACAGATATTTCCAAAGCTTCGAACCAGATCCCACAGCAACCCCGTTCTCTTTCCATCTGACTGTCTCCTTTTCCTGCTGGGGTGGACATTCTGGAGCATGAGCTGAGAGGCTTCTTAAGGAATCCCCACGCAGAGAAAGGCTTGGATTCATCCTGATTCAGGGAAGAGAGAGTAGTGGGCATATATCTGTGGAAGTCTGTGTCCACACACAGTCAGGTCAGAGGCATACCACACTCATGTGCCCACTCCTGCTCATATCCAAGCACAAGTGTGCACACATGGACACTGTGTCCCAGGGCCTACAGAGAAACTGTGCAGCATTGTGGCCGTGCATACTCACTGCCATGGTCAAATGCTGTGGGCAGGACCATGTGCCACTTCTGTGTGTGCATGTGCGTGGCCAGATGCCAGATCTGCATGGGAGCAGTAAGTGTGCTCCCTTCCCCATGACCACCTCGATGATCAGAGACTGGATCTATAGTGAACCCCGCCAGGCCACCATGTATCTGAAATACCTGATCTCTCCAGGCTCCTGGCCCCTTGCGCCCTGCACATGAGGACCATCAATACGTGATTGTAAATTATATGTGTGCCCAACATGCTGTCAAACCTGTCCTGAACTTCTGGTGGCTGCTCAGGCACACCCAGACCACACGAGAGGTCCACCCAGGGCAGTTGCCCTGAAGAAGCTTGTCAAGCCCAGGTTCACTGAGGCTCTGACTACACAGGGGCCTCTGAGCAGCCTCGGCATCGTACCTCATCATGGCCCGCGAGAGGAGGAGAGGAAGGAGGGAGGCTCTGCTGTGCACTGATACCAGTGGTCTCCCAGGCCATGGGTGGTGGCATCAGAGGCAGTGGAGGTAAAGGGTGGCTCTCCATTGGCATTTGACCCCAGGACTTGATCCCTGTGTGAAAGGGAGCAAATAATGGGGTTTGTGGCAAAGGCTCAGGGAAGGACAGGGCAGGTTGTTCTGGCTGCGTAAACCAAGGAAGGCTTCTGGTAGGAGGTGGTAAGTTCCATCTGCATCTCTGGAGACCAAGTAGGTCAGTGCCAGGGGAGTGACGGGGTCCTGGGCTAGGACCTCGTGAGCCGAGACTGAGGCAGAGAGGGTATGTGCAGCCTGTGGCTTGGTAGGAGAGAGATGGATGTGCCGTGAGAATGAGGGAGCAGACTCTGGGACAATCAGGCCACTGTGAGTGAAGAGCTGGACCATAGTGCAGGGATTTGGGAGCCATGGCAGGTTGTGGAGCAGAGCAGGGACATGGTCAGAACTGACCTGGAGGGTGGGTTCCTGGCCCCATGCTGTCTGAATTTCCTTCTTCTGGTCTTTCTCCCCTCATCTGTTTCTTGTTTCCTCCTCCAGCCCCCTGAAGCCACCAGCAGGAGACAGGGTTGAAGCATGGACCTGTGTTCCCCTCAGCCTGGTCTGGGTCCACCGTTGGCTCAGCCCACAGCACTTCCACTTCTGCTGCTGCTTCTGGGGAGCTGCGAACCTGGGGGTGGCCTGTACCTATCAGGGAGGGTGGTCAGACAGGCCCTGCAAGAGCCAGCACTCCCTGCAAAAGAAAGTGAAGGCTTCGGGGGCCAGCCCAGGATCTGCTATCCATGTGCAGTGTGATCAGAGAAACCACTGCCCCCAGTGGAGTGGAGGCTCTAAGGGGACAGTGTTCTTAAAGCAACTCCCAGTCAGCTTCCTTCTCTGCTCTTCTCCTGGGCCAGGGGCCCTTCAGCCAGAGGCTCTTCTCCATCTCCTAGGAGGGCTCATTCCAACACAGTGGGTAGGGGGCTGGGCCCACCCCAGGAGGTCTGAATCCAGAGGGTGGGAAGGGGCCATGGAGAACTTGAACTTCAGTTCTCAGGTGACGCCAAAGCAGCTCAGACTGGGGCAGGACAGGTGACATGGAGCTCTGTGCTTAGGGAAAACTAACTTACTGGCTGTACATGGGGAGCCTGCATGAGCTCTCAGAGACCGCTGACACCCAGAATATGACCCAGCCTGATTTAGCCAGAGGCCCACAGTAGGCACCTGAGTGTTAAGACTTTGTAAAGCTCCCTGGAGGTCTTTGGGTCACAACCACAGCGACAGCAGTGATATTAAGCACATCCTCACCAGGTGACAAGAACCCCATGAGCACGGCAAAAGCCCTGCCTTATGTAAGTCTGTGTGGTAGCACTAAGGTTATTCAGATGTCCTCTGAGAGGAAACTGAGGTCCAGAGAGGGAAATCACCTGCCCAGGGGCACAGCCCTGAGAGGCAGCCCTAAGTCTTTTGTCCCATTTCACTGTTTTATCCTGGATCACCATGAATTCCACAAGTCCTAGAAGTGAAGCCTTTGAAAGCTCCCCACTCTGACTTCTGACAGGCATGGGACAGCCACGGGCACCTCCACACAGGCCCATGCCACACACCTACATGTGCCTACGCTGTGTGCCAGTTCAGGCCACACCCTTGGCCACGCTTTGTGCACGATAGCCTCTCACATGTGCTAAGCCTTACAGCTCCCCTTGGCGCCTCCCTGGCCTGGTCTGATTTGAACTGTGCCCTTGGCAGAGCAGTGATGCCCCCTGGAAGGCTTTCCCCAGGGAAGCACTCATAATTGGTTTTATCTGAAATGTCCTAAGTGTCCAGAGCTACAGAGCCCCAGTTTGTCCTGGTCAGGGTTCACATCAGCCAAGTCAGGTAGGGTCATCATCAGGCATTTGTTCGAGCAGCTCAGTGACACGGGACTCTGCACATCTGTGTGATAAAGCAGAAGAGTGGTGGCACTCATAAAGCACTAGCAGAGCTCCATTCAGTTCCAGCCTCAAGTGAGGCAGCCCAGGGCCCTTGAGAGAGAGGGAGCGATCTGCCAAGATCACTCAGGAAACCAGCTGATTGTCATCAAGGAAGAGGACGCATTGGTTGTGCCCTCCACCCTCAGGGGCTTTCAATAGAGCCTAGCCTGTTGGCAGGCACCCCACATGTAGGAAGGGAGACCCCTGCCCCTAATTACCAGAACAGTGAGCCACATTTCTAATATCTTTGTCCCCTCATCTCCCTCCTTAACAGTGACTGCTAACCCCGCCCCTGCTCCTTTACCAGCCCCAATACCCCTGCTTTATTTTGAAGCTGCCTTCAAAGCAGCTTATAAAATTTTGTCTCACATAAGAATTAAAATAACCTAAGTGAGGAAATCCAAAGAAAGGAAAGACAAGAGAAACAAGATGAAAATCCCCAGGCACAGTGCATATCACCTAGTCCTCTGGTGCAGCTCCAAGGGGGAACTGCAAATTCAGTGCTGAGCTGCCAGGTGGTCAGGGGGAAAAAGGCAGCACGATGAGTGTACCAGTGCTCCTCTCTGCCAGCCACCGCAGCCCCAACACCCAGGACCATGCCCAGCTTGTGAGTGGGCCCACAGTTACCAGTGCACTGAGTGAACGGCTGCAGCTACACATTTAACAACCTGGGTGCTTGGATGAAGGAGAGTCCTGAGTCCTGAATCCCTGGGGCCTGGCATCTGGGAACAGGATGTGATGGCAGCTAGACAGAAGGGCAGCTCAGCAGAGAGGCTAAGAATGGACACACTGTGTAGAGGGGAGAAAAGGCTCTTCCTGGCTTAGAAGGAGCAAAGGTGCAAGTATGCCAGGACACTTGCTATGGAAAACAAAGCACCCTCAGGGGCACAGGATAACATGGAAAGAGGGGACAGGCACCAGGGGAAGCACGGAGCTCCATGGGGGCCCTGTAGATGAGTGGGCACCAGCAGTCTTCCCCAGAGCTGCCTCTCTGTCATGTACCTGTGTTGCCTATAAGGACTCTGCTTCACCTGGACTTGTCAGTGCACCATACCTTACTGCAAGTGAGTTTAGGGGACACACACAGACAGGCCAGTGGGGACCATGGGGATAGCAGTGGAGGGCAGCCCATGAGCAGATGGTGGCAGAAGGAAGTAGGTGCCAACTGGGACTCTCCTGGTTTGGCTGGGACAAGGCCAAACAATGAAAGACGAGGCTACAATCATAGATTGGAAGTCAGATCCCGAGGCTGGAGTGGCAGGTTGAGATTCTGAGATAATGAAGCACTTCCAGGGCCAAGGAGCAGGGGAGGGTGGAGGAGCTGCTGGAAATGGAGGAATAGAGGTGGCAGTGGGGCCCTACTGCTCCATCCCGGCTCCAGCACAGGGCTGCACCTGACTTTCCCTGCAGCCTTGTCCAGAGAAAGAGGGACCTCCGAGATGTGTCTACTGGGAGGCTGGTCTTGGGGGTGCTTTGTCTTGGTCCTAGCTCCAGTACTAGACCTTCATAGTTGCTGGGTGAGTGATTGACAGCTGCGTGAATTACCTTATGCACCACTCGTAACATCCCCACTGCAGAGAGGAAACCAAGGCTCAGAGCACTGTGCCATCAGGCTAGGATTCCAAGCCAAGCAGAGGTTGTTATGGAAAATGAAGTGAGACACTCAGCCATTGTGCTGTGCTGGGTGGGAGGGTGAGCTGATGCAGGACAGGATCGAGGGCACAGTGAGATGCACATGGCTGTGTGTTGACCTCCTGTGGCTGCCATAGCCTATTACCACACCCGGAGCAGCTGCTCTCTCACAGCTCTGAAAGGCCAGAAGTCCAGCCAAGGCTGGTCCTAGACTTGGGAATCATTCTCTACCTCCTCTGGCTCCTGATTGCTCCCAATGCTCCTTGGCTTGTGGCTGCCTCACTCTGGTCTCCACTTCCACCTTTACATGGATCTTGTGTCTGTGTCAGCGTCACCCTGAGGGATACTGCACAATTCAGGACAGCCTCATCTCAGGACCTTTAATGTAAAGATTGTCTTCCCAAATGATGTTAACACTCACAGGACTGGGCTGGGGCGTGGATATGTGGGTGGCCACCAGTTTGGGATCAGCTTGCAAGTCTCCAGCTTTACAAGGGTGGAAAAGCAACACCCATACACCATTCTGATTTCCACTTCGGTACGACATTCGATAAATTACAGGAACTAATTCAACGCTTTACCATAAAACAGGCTGTGTTAGGGGCTGGGCCCAACTGCAGGCTGATGTAAGTGTCTGAACACCATTCAGATGGCCTAGATCAAGCTGTAACATTTGAAAGGTGAGGTGTACAAAAGGCACTTTCAACCTACGTTCTTTTCACCTTGCCATGAGTTTGTCAGCGTGGAACCCCACTGTGAACCCAGGAGCACCTATATGTCTTGGGGCCACTCTTCAGCCCCCTGCTTGGTTCTCTGGCATTATAGGAGCCCCACTTAGACGTGGGAAGGCCAGACTCCTGGGCCAGGTACTGGAGGTTTTCTCTGCTGTTCCCCACTTTCCTGCAATCTGAGGGATACACGTGAACATCTCCCTAATCCCAAGGCCAACCTTGCCAAACTCTGTCCACAGGTTTGCCGGGTACTACTCCAGACCTGGAAAAAAGAAAGCAGATTTTCGGGCAAAACTTTATACCTCCAAAGAAGCCAAAAACCTTCCTGCAGCTTGTGTGGGAAGCACTGCAGGACGTGACGCTCATCATCCTGGAAATCGCGGCCATCATCTCTCTAGGACTGTCCTTCTACCACCCGCCTGGGGAGAACAATGAAGGTAAGACCGTACCCACACTGGAGGGTGCTTGGGCTCAGAGCCACTGCTGCTTAGGGGAGGAGTCCAAGGCACAGAAGCAGGGCCTTGCCAGTAGCTAGGGTGGAGCCAGGGTCAGCCCTCAGCCACAAGGGGCAGACCAGCAACAATGGAGATCACAGTGACGCTTACCGGGCACTGAGGTATGCCTGGCTCTGGGTGGAAATGTCTTCCTATCCACAAGAGAGGGGCCATGCTTTCTGCATTTTATTTTGTTTGTTTTTCCATTAAGTTTATTGGTACATTTTAGATATAAAATACATTTACATTCATCATTGGGATCTTGTACCTTTACATGAGTTCTTATTTTTTCCCCATTTCCCTGCCCTCCCTTCACCCCCTTCACCCTTCCCTATTTGCAAAGACTTTGTTTCCATTTTTTTCCTTTTCTCATATTTTTTTCTTTTCCCTTCTTTCCTTTCCCCT